>JH597777.1:72473-109926 GCA_000173235.2 Hyaloperonospora arabidopsidis Emoy2
TCTCCATAGTGTACTCTGCTCGAGCAGCTTCACCTTGGACTCGTTGAACAGGACGTTGGCACTGCCATGAAAGTCGTCAGTCAGCAGCCACTCCCTTGCATCCACGCAAAATGCATCGACACCAGCTCCCGTCAAGATCCTGGCAATGATCTCAGCACTCAGTTGTTCGCCAAACGACAGCACTGTATCCGTCGCTGCCGCTGTCTGCTCCTGCAACAAGCTCATGCCAACCAGCAGCTCCCGCAACGGCGTCCACGAGTTGACAACCAACGCCTCCAAGTCGTCCACTAGCTCGATTTGCAGCTCTCTCACTGTGTCCTTCGCAATTACTAGTGTCTCAGCTTGCAACTTGTCCACGACTTCCAGAGCTTCAGGGGCATCGCCTGTAGCTGCGAACGTCACAGCTCGGAGCCACCACTCGGTCGTGGGACCTATTGCAGACATGACCAGCGCCAAAACATGCGCTCGCTCCTTGCGCACGATGTCAATGAGGCCGCAAAACCGAGTGAGACAACCTAGAGACGTGTTGTGAAACTTGTAGGCCTGGAATGAGCCATTGCAGTGGCTCAAATGGCCATTAGTGGACGCTGTCGTGCAAACGCGGTTGTTATAGAAGCTGTAACAGCGGGAGACGAGCGACTAAAGGGTCAATGAGTGTGGGTCACGGGCTCCAAGGGCCCGTGACGGAGATGTACTAGTACTTATTATTGTCGGGAGTAACTGGGCACCATTCGGATTACGACCGGTCGGTCCAGACTTGGATGAAGCACTGTACTCAAACATTGATTGGATGAAGTGATAGGTGATATGGTAGTATACGTGACACGACTGAGCAGAAAGTAGGTTCTTGGAAAAGTGCTAGACCACGCCTGCAATTCGAAGGCACATACTGTAGTTGGCGTTGGTCGTTGACCTTCGTTGATGCGACTGTACTTTTGTTCTAGTGAACACGAAGTGTCTAAACGTGACTACCGTGTAGTCATACATCAAATGGCAGAATGTGAAAGCTGTGTAAGGACAGGTATACTTCATAAGTAGCCGGTACATTTTTATCACTGACAAATATATTGTAAGATCACATCAAAGCAGCTGGGATCGGCGCACTCACCCGCTTGTACAAGCCCTGCCACTGGCACATAATGGCTACCAACGAAGCACGATAACTGACAAGAAATTTTCTGAGCACAGCTCGAATGCTAGGGCTCTGCAACATCTCGGAAAGTAACTTCTAATGATAGGTGGACATCGAAAACTGAACGTTTATCTGCGACTTGGCGTGTCAACCGACGCTTAAAACGTCTCGTCAATTGCAGTACACAAGTCGCATCATGGCGCCTTCATTGACTGTCGCAGTTGACACCGATTCTGCTGCGAAGGTGTTGGTAATGGTGCGTGGCTGCACTCGTTCGGACCACGGAGACTGCACTGCTCATTGAGTTGAAAGAGCTGCGCGTCGTTGTCGAGTGGGGTCGTGGTACGCGCATATGGTGCTGATCCACTTGTCTGAGTTTGGGGCTGAGGCAGCACGAGGTCTCGTATTGCCAACGCTGTTTACCTACGTCCAGGAACTTGGCGCTGGACTGGAGGATGTTAATTTACTCACTGCACTCTTTAGTGTTGGAAGGTTCTTCTCGTCGCTGTTGTTCGGTTGACTCGGTGATCGCACGTCGTTCCGAGTACTGTACAACGTTACGGGCACTTGTTCAGTGCTGGGCAACTTAATGTATGTACTGCCATATAGTTCGTCAGTGCGCAGCCAGACGTTGCTCGCGCTCAGTCGATTGGTGATTGGGTTTGGTGCCGGCAATCGAAGTGTTTGTCGAGCCAACATTGCCATGCTCACGCGCGTGGACCAGAGATTAGAATACTTTACGCTGTTTGCTACGGTCGTTTTCCTCGCTTATGCACTGAATCCAGGACTTGGAAGTGTCATAGGCGAGACGCAGATCGAGATTGCTACTGACCTACTGCAGTTCAACCGGTTCACTGCTCCAGGTTTTCTGCTTGTTGCGCTCAACCTGTTTACGATACTCGTTAACAACCAGATTTACGACGAGTCGGTTTCGCGTGGTGACGCTCCAGGATCTCCGACGGTCATTGTATCGGTACCTGCATCGTCGGAGAGCACGAAGCCGAGCGTGAATGAGCTAACAATTGTTGTCAATAAGTTGGAGAAGTCTACCGACATAGTTGCCAAGAAGAAACCCACACAAGAGGTGACGTCGCCCATTTTATCGGATCAAGCGGTGACTGTGGGCATGCTGGTATTTATCTTCTTGAATTTCATCACGCACGGAATCCTCTCCATTTTCGAGACTGTGAATGTGCCGCTGTTCCTGCAACTGACGGATCGAAACACCATTTAGGAACAAGACTCCGTCGAGGCTACACGTGATGCGTCCACTTTCTATCTCGTCATCGGGCTCTTAGGATTAATCTCGTACGGCTCGGTGCACGTGTTGCGCAAAAAGGTCTCTGATACGGGCTTCGTGCTCTTTGGCTTTGCCATGCTGCTCGTGGGCAACGCAATTCTACTTACAGTGTGTGCAGGTATGCACGTGAACAACGAACGAAGCGACGATGCAGACCACTATCAGCAGCAGTTTGACATCTTTGCAACTACCGAGATTTTCGTTTGGAGCGTTGGCTGCCCACTAACATCGGCCGTGGTGGTGTCAGCGTTTTCGAAAGTCCTCGGCTCACGACCACAAGGTCTGCTCATGGGTGGTTTTGGTGCCTCAGCATCGGTCGCTCGTATGGTCTTGCCGTTTTTACCGAGTCTACTGGCGTCGTGGACTTTGCTCTTTCTTGTCAATATGGTGCTATGTGCCGTCTGCATTCAGGTGCTGTCGTTGTACCTCGGCTTATCTCCAGCCACGGTGGTAAGACGGATGGTAGATCTACGGTGGTTTACGACAGCGTCCAGCTACACTCAGACGGCCGGGAAGCTGATTGAGCAAGCTCACTATATAAAAAACTTGTCAAGACAAGATCGTTTTATCTGACTGATTGTTTGCTATTAAGGCGAAAGTCATACTGATTTGCAGGCGTTTTAAGTGGTCACGGTTTAGGTCATATGTGACGACTTCTCAAGTGCATCGAGTTTAGCTCACTATAACTTACCGAATCTACTACCGGTTTCCACCGAAAAGTGTCCATATTTTAAAAACTAGAACCTTCTCAAGTCATCAGAGTTGAAGAGGGGGTGATACTTGGGGGGCTTCTTGTGAACTTTTATGGAGCAGCTACCACCCAAAGTACACACAAGAGGAAGCATTTGATTGGTCAAATTGATGAGTAAGAGTTGTCCGATTTCTGCCCAATTAGACTCTACGTTGCAAACATAAAATTCAGTACCATTTTAAAAACCAGTAAAAATGAAACGACGGTCATTGCTGGGATGACCACCCTCCCTTATACAAAGGCTTGAATATAAAAGTTGGGAATAGTTATCCGCCCACCCACTTTTTGCTATCCACACGCACCCTGAACTGGTATTCATAAAGTACCCATCGGTGATTGGTTAATATATAAAAAGCACGAATAAACGCTGGTTTTAGCGTTATAACTCGTTAGAATGACCCCTACGAAAAACGGTATGTTCACCCTCAACACGCAAATATAACGGAGTAAGTCGCAATACCGGCACCAACCAGATGCAAACATTGCAAAACCGGTACCAGTCGCAAAACGAGCACCACTTCAGCACGTAATTTTTTTAATGTATACCACGCTAAATCTTCCAACCACATCTTTATCCTTCCATTCTTCAATCCGCAGTTAGCCACTCAACAGTCCGCCCCCCCTTTCAAGGCCATCCACCTTCGGCGGACATCATCCATTGCTCGACCCCGAGCAGCGCGGGGGGGGTCTCGTGCAGGCCTCTCGCGCAGTCGCACAATATGCAAAGGAAGGACAGGAGAGGGCGACGAGCACAAAATGACGGTAAGCCATCAATATGTTGTCTAACTTGGATTTTAACATTACAACCGTAACATGTGACTGTGCGGCATTCGTGAATGATTAGATTCAAGTCATGCGCTATTTGATTCAAACGTATCGAATCCAAACATAACGCAGTTATGATACCTTACTGATGTGCTAAGCTATCGTTACTGTTCTCACAGTATATGAATGATGGTGTGTGAAACAAGAATGTTTTGTGTATCGGGTATTTGCTCACGTCGACACTGTTACCTTCGTATCATAGGGGAAGAAGCTACGGCTAGCCACGTGTCCTCGGCACCCTTCGATGGTCGTGCGAGCACGTTCGACGACTTAACACTAGCCGTGCTAGTGGTAAGTGGCAGCAAACACCACGACACGCATCGTTGCTGCGGCAAGAGTAAGCGTCTCACATGGTCTGTAAATACCAGTTCAAGGGGACAAGTGCAATACTATTTTACAGCAGCATGTGATGACTATTTCAATAGCGCCGCCGACTGATTAGCAGCATACAATCATCGGACATGATCTTGCACCGGGTTTGTCGATCAGGATTAGGCAACAACACACATTCAGAAGTATTATCTCATTATACACGAATAAGTCAATCTCCAATATTTTAAAGTTTTCTTTGATTGATGTGATGTCACGAGTCGCAACCAGCACCCCCGAAGGACGGAACTAATGTGTACTAAGCTATTTTATAATTCTGTGAATGATTATTTTAAAATTTCAGGTGCCAAGAATAAATTTGACAAAGATATAATACCATTAATGCATTGAGATGTCCGGCGAAAGGGGAGCAATCGACTCAGGCGCGGTTTATGGTGCCACTGAACTGAATCTAGGACAGGTATTCCGGACGGGGGCTGCCGCAACGATATTCTTAAACTATTTTGTTTTAACCAGAATAGGCAGTGCATCGTGAAGAAGGGTGGGGATCAAAGCAAGAATTATGCGTGCCCAGACGATGGATCTCCGTGGGAGTTTCGTGTGAAAAAGCGAGAGAGATTTGGTTCATCTCCAGAGCACTGCATTTCGACACTAAAGATTAGCCACGCTGATGTGTGTATGGAGATTGCTAAACTGTCCGATAGGCAAATTTGACTGCTGCCAACAATCAAGGCTGCTGTCCAGGGCCACAAGGTCATGAAGCGAAAGGTGATTGTGGCGCTCGTCCAAGTTCGTGATGGAACCAATCTCCAGCAGTACCAATCTCCAGCATTATCGTGAAAAGATTTACAGCGCTAAGTACGAGGTGTTTGAAGAGTTGGATGGGCAGTGGCAATCACCTTTCTCGCTCTTTGCCCCGCACTTGGGGGAGTTGAGGAGCGTTAATCAAGCCAACACTGTTGTACTCGAAGTAGACCAAGACAACCGCTTTTTTTGTGGCCTTCGGTGAGTCCATCAGTATCCACTGTTATAATATGCCGGTGGTCGGCTTCGATGGCACACGTTTGCGACATAGTAGGTACAAGGGCGTGATTCTTTCTCTTGTTGGACGAGACGGGAACGGTCAAAATGTCACGCTTGCCACGGCGTTCGTACATCTTAAAAATAAGGACAACATAGTGTGTTTTTTCTTCACTGCATTTAAGCTGGAATCGACCTCGTTAATGTCAAAGTCATGTGTGATGGTGGACACATTCAAGGTGCTGTAAAGCCGATTTCGTTAAAGACGGGAATAAGTGTCCTAATTCGATTTTGTAAAATCCACATTATGCGCAACATCAAGCGAACGTTTGGATTTTCGGGAACAGAGTTCTAGAGTGCCGTGTGCAAACTGCAGTCTGCAGAGACTGACATCGACTACAACTCTGCACTTTCGGCGCTGCGGACCAAGTTTGGAAGTGATGTCGCCGACTATATTCAAAATATCTACCCTATCTTTTGGAAAGTGTATGCCAATATACAGTTGAACTCTGGTTTTACAGGTACAAGCTTAAGTATAAACACGATATCACATACAAGCGAGAGCACAAGCACGTGTCCACAACCCTTGAACTGCCAAAGATACCATATCTGCTTTTTGGGTGGCGACGACTAACTTTGTGGATAGCGACAATCACTCTCTACTCGTCAAAGGTATTCGGGATGCAGTCCCTCTCGAGGCAATCAAAACGTTGACGAAGGACTCTATGGACAAGTTCATTATGCGTCAAGATTTGATCAAGAAGCTTACAGTCACTCCACATGCACGAGCGCTTCGGAGAAGCAAGCAGGCTGCCGCGGGCGATTACAAAGTGGCTCGATCGTCGCCTGATGTATGGTTTGCCACAAGACAAGGATATTCCAAGTATAGGCGCGTGGATCTCAAAACTTTAAAATGCACATGTTCAACCTTTGCTTATATGGGATTACCGTACCTCCACCTCTTCACTGTGCTACATGCTGTGGGTTCTACAACCGATGTTAAGTCTGTGTTCCATCCGCCGTACCTTGTGAAGATTTCAAACAGATCTACATAGGGAAGGAAAGTGGTTGTCAAGAACTCCTCCAGTTTCTAATGACCCACTACCGTACTACAAGCATACTGGACGCCAGCAAAAAGAAAAATCGGGAATTTAGGGGACACGCAAAATGGAGCTACACATGCCACGTCTGCACGCAATTGGGGAACAATAGGACAACATTTCGCCGCCATGCGAACTCTGGTGTCCATAAAACAAAAAGATCGTTGAGTAGAAAATTCACCCGGGCGATGCGTCTGATCCATTGATAGACGCTGTAATGTGTCACGACGGCGATTGCAGTGCCTGAAACCCTTCCAACCAAAATACACAAGCGAGGGTCTATTTCTATGTTACCAAACTGAAGCTGAAGCTCATAGCTATTCGTGACATCACATCAATCAAAGAAAACTTTAAAATATTGGAGATTGACTTATTCGTGTATAATGAGATAATACTTCTGAATGTGTGTTGTTGCCTAATCCTGATCGACAAACCCGGTGCAAGATCATGTCCGATGATTGTATGCTGCTAATCAGTCGGCGGCGCTATTGAAATAGTCATCACATGCTGCTGTAAAATAGTATTGCACTTGTCCCCTTGAACTGGTATTTACAGACCATGTGAGACGCTTACTCTTGCCGCAGCAACGATGCGTGTCGTGGTGTTTGCTGCCACTTACCACTAGCACGGCTAGTGTTAAGTCGTCGAACGTGCTCGCACGACCATCGAAGGGTGCCGAGGACACGTGGCTAGCCGTAGCTTCTTCCCCTATGATACGAAGGTAACAGTGTCGACGTGAGCAAATACCCGATACACAAAACATTCTTGTTTCACACACCATCATTCATATACTGTGAGAACAGTAACGATAGCTTAGCACATCAGTAAGGTATCATAAATGCGTTATGTTTGGATTCGATACGTTTGAATCAAATAGCGCATGACTTGAATCTAATCATTCACGAATGCCGCACAGTCACATGTTACGGTTGTAATGTTAAAATCCAAGTTAGACAACATATTGATGGCTTACCGTCATTTTGTGCTCGTCGCCCTCTCCTGTCCTTCCTTTGCATATTGTGCGACTGCGCGAGAGGCCTGCACGAGACCCCCCCCGCGCTGCTCGGGGTCGAGCAATGGATGATGTCCGCCGAAGGTGGATGGCCTTGAAAGGGGGGGCGGACTGTTGAGTGGCTAACTGCGGATTGAAGAATGGAAGGATAAAGATGTGGTTGGAAGATTTAGCGTGGTATACATTAAAAAAATTACGTGCTGAAGTGGTGCTCGTTTTGCGACTGGTACCGGTTTTGCAATGTTTGCATCTGGTTGGTGCCGGTATTGCGACTTACTTAATATAACGTCCTTAAATATTACCCCCGTACCGTGTTGTTTTTATGACATTGCTCTCGAGTATGCCTACGATACTCTTGCCGCTGCACAGATCGCTGTACAGAAAGCGGCGAATATAGAGGCGTTTTGCGTGAAGTCGCTCCGAAGCAAAGTAGGAAGTTCGAAGCGAAAAATTGTCTGGCTTGATTACAGCCGTGGAGGTTCTTATAGGGCGGAAGTTCACGGTGTTTGCAGCACAAGTATTCATCTACTTTGTTGCCCGTGGTGCATCATTGTACAGGAGGGCGGAAAAGAAAGCTGCTGGAACGTCGACATAAATCCGCCGAACACAATCACGAGCGCACCGACAATTTTATAGCTTATGCGAGTTTGAAAAATCTGTCAAAGCCCAGAGCAAACTTTTCAGATTAAGTCATAGCCGACATCCTTGATTTGAGGCAGCAGGATTGCACCTTGATTACTTCATCTGCATTTCTTGCCATGATGGTACATCATAAATTATAATTTAGTTAAAGAGAAATTGAAGATTAGGCAAATGATGTATAATTGAGTGAATACATCCCAAGATATTCCATTAAATACTAAAGTGTTCCCTGCTTCATGTTTTTGTGTACTTTGAATTTTAAACAGGTTCCGAGGGTACCAGTATGGGACTTATGGCTATCGGTATGAAGGAGGGTGCGGATAGCCAAAAGTGGGTGTGTAGATAACCATTCCCTAAACGTTATGAGGAACTGCTGTCTGCAGCTCCCGATTGAGCGCTTGGCTGATAATGTGTAGTGACTATCAAACGTGTGGTCGCAACTCAAAGTGAACAGATAAAATGTGAACCTGGCTGTGAAATGATGTTACAAGCAAAAATTGAAGAGGTAGACGACGAATCGGCATGTTGGATGCCCCTACTGACGTATAAATTAAGGTTGCTGACTCAGTAGCTTTAATTTAAACGATAGAGGAGCAAGCTCTGGAGCTCGGAATTAGATATGAGTAGCTTACTCCAAAGAACATAATTATAACGGAATCACACAAACGGTTGCTATAACCGGTATTGAATCGTGCTATCCACACTTGGAAAGATCAGTGAAACTGATAGGCGTATTATTGTAATCCAATACGCAGGCAGTAATACCGTACCTTATCAATTACTGTTAGAATGTACCTATCGTAAAAAGTCATACTAAGTACGTTCCAGTTTCTTCTGATGTAACCACATCAGAAGAACATATATTAGAATTCCTAGATTAGGTAGCAGAGTTTAAATGTTAGATACGTCGATGAGGTTTATTATCTCTATAAACCAGTTATTGAATTTAGTTCCCCTGTATATCATTCAAATACACGTGTCTTGTTTAGACGTCTTTGATCGTAAGAGTTAAAAGACTCGTTAAGGCTAGTACTATCGGGCATTAGTGCAACGTGATTCTTGTGAACCGTTAGTCCCCTGAACCAGGACCTGAAGCTTAAGAGTATGTTTAAGTACGTGGAGAAGAGTCTCAATACGTCTGTCAGAACTTGAGGACCCTTAGAGTTTGTACCCGTGTAGATTAATACACCAAGAGACTCCACCAGTCTATGAGTCTTCCTCTGACAAACGAGTTAGGGTAGCCTAACTACACTTGGTAGCACTCTTATTCAATATATACATGATATAATCAAGATTGATCCTCCGTAAGGATGGCAACAAAGATTAACCTCTTCGAGGCCCAGCAATTAGCGCTTGATAGGCTCAGAGAGTTAGTCGGGAACAAGCAACTGGGTCTAATTCTTGCACAAGGATCAGACGTGATTCGTGCACATCTTGATGCCTTCATGCAGTATGAGCCCACTCTACTTGGTATACTTCTACGACCCTTGTCATCTACTATGCCTACTCTAAACGTTCCGATACCGGTAGGAGAGCCAAAAGCTCGTCCACTTGTCTTGAGTAAAACGTTCGAGGGAAAGGAGGGGGAAACTCCCTGTGTTGTTCCGAGAAGTAGGAATGGTCATGAATTGAGCCACGCTCCGATTGGAGCAACAGCGAGTTGGTCTGACCATCTCGATACTTGGTGGTCGATCCAGAGAGTGGGCTCGTTCGTGTAGCACGTCGGTGGACGATACTTTTCCCACGTATAATCTTCTAAGACAGCAATTACCCCACCTAATTATGCCTATCGCGTGCGTTTTCTCTTCTTAGCTGCCCGTCAAGGCAAAAAAAGTGTTGTCGGACTATGTACAAGCGCAAAGAAATCTGATCGCTGTCATGCAGCGTGTAAATGGTTCGGTTAACCATCGTTATCGAGCGTCTTCGTACTGGCGTATCCGGAACGAAAGTATGCGGGGATCTACCCACTTATTATAAGGCGGATTTGTATGTCGCGTTGAACGCTAATTTTAATTTTAAGGCAGCCTCTTATATTACCCATTGGTATAACCCAAAGTTGTCTAATCGGCCAGAGCCTATGAATCCATTCTTGACGAGACGGACGAAGAAGCGAAGATTCGAGTAGTGGAACAACATCAGAACATTCGCCGATCTTTCATGTGCGGAATCACAAATTATCTGCGCCTCAATTGTCTTTTATGTAAGGCGCTCCAGGAGTCTTCGAGCCGAACTCCCATCGCTACCAGAAGTGTGGTACTGCGCGGAAAAGCGACGGCTCTAGAAGGCATGGGGTGCCCTGCTGAGGATTAATAGGTTCTGTGAATTCTCCACGAGGTATTGGTGAGAAGAGCTTATCCCTAAACATCTCCTTGGAATCCAACACGTGTTGGGAATGCAAGAAAATGTGTTAATATCACTGTTCGCTAGCAATAGGGACTCAATTCGCTGTACCCAAAGTTCCAGTGAAATTAGGCGTAAAGTTTACCTACTTTCATCGAAGGCTTTAGTCCTTGATTTGAGCTCGAGATACGATCTCATCCTTGGTATGGCCTGTCTTGAGCTCCACGAGCCGTAGATCGAATGGAGATAGAAAACACTAGGCGCAACACGCACTGTTACTAGAGGAGTTTTTGGGGAGTCATGAACCCATATCCGCTGGATATCAGAAGCTCTATTGGCGCGAGCCGCTTGCTGAGTCAGTCAGTTTGCTGGATATTGTAATTTCAGAATTTGTTGCCCCTGATGATGTTAAATACACGAGTAATGAGAAAAGTTCGTTATTCTATAGTGAAACGTTACTTACTCCGTTGAGTGATATCGTTGTGACGACGACTCAGTGAATGCGGAAAGAACTGTTGACCAAGCTTCAATTCATCGTGGGTTAGGTATATCAGAAAAGAAAGGATTTTGGTATGTATGTACCCACTGAATGAAGTTGGCAGTGATATCGACGCATTGAATGTCGATTGAGATGTTTTGTTGAAATACCAATGCTTTCAGAGTTCCCGGCCCAGCGGATGCGCGTCAAGTGAAAAGTAATCCACGAGATGGCGAGCTCGAGTCAAGTGAAAATTCATCGGATGTTGGTGATGATATCAGCTCTCGCGTAAAGCAAGTTAAGGCTGGCAAAGCTAGCTTACTTGGAGACAAAACTATCTTGATCTCTTCGAGGTGTTTAGAATCAACCTGGGAGCCGCAAAAGCGTCTTCTATGTCACAGAGATAATGGCGTTCAGCTGTATACACTTTCCAATGGCGTGACTGGTAAATCTGATGGTCCGATTAGTCTTGAGGTTATACCATCGTTAAGTGATCTGTTAGAACTTGACGAACTTTCGTAGGATGATTTTAGTCAAACTTTGGTTAATAACCTTCCAGAGATGGTGGAATTTCGACCTGGTATTAAATAAAACTTATCTTCGCTTATAGTTGAGGGTGCTCTCAAGGATACGAAGGCGGCACTAAGTGTGCGTATTGATTTTCAGTATTAAAAACTCTTCTTGACCCTTCTACTATTGGTCAAAAAAAAGTTTAGGACGTATTGTGCCACGATCCAATTCGGCCTTACCTCAAAACAGAGGTGTCCGTCATGAAATTGACTTGGTCCCTAGGACAAAATCTTGTGTCACACGAAAGTGGCCCGTACCAAAGAAAAGATGCCATTGGTGACATCTTTCGTGCAAAGCACGAGGCATGAATGGTGTCTAAAATCCGAACGGTAAGTAGCATATTGTGCATGCGTATAACAAGTTAATGAGGCCAATATTCCGGAACAGACACCATTTTCTTAAAAGGACGTTCTGCTAAACAATATGGTTGTTTGGTTTTGTTATGTACAGTGCAATCGACTTAGTTGATGAATGTTACCAATTGATCATGCAAGCGAGAGATATTTCGCTGACAGCAGCGAGTACTCCCCCCAGCGGTATGCTATAGGACTGCTAACTATACCCAAAGGAATATTAAACGCTCTGGCTACGTTTAATCGTCTAAAGACGCAAGTTTTTCGTCCCCATCGGGGTACTAACATTTTTGTTCATAGTTGTGCAGAACAGGGACGGTATTTTACTGACATTTTTGTTCATTGTTGCGCAGAACAGGGACGGTCGGATGTTGACAATCACATTGAACGTTTACGAGCAGTTACTTCAATGCATGCAAATGTTTAAGTTGTATGCCAATCAATTTAATCTTCAGTGAAGATAAGATTCCTTTCTAATAAACTTAGTCGGAAAGTGCTACCTAAGGCCAAACTCCGCTAAGGTCATAGCTAGAGTTGACTCGCCAATTTCTAAGAATTAAAAGGGCTTACGTTAGTGGCTTGGACTTGCCAATTACTTACAAAAATATAGCGTAAATTACGATTATATGGCTAGGGCATTAATCATCTCCTTAAGAAGTACACGGGCTCTTGTTGGGATACCGAACACGCTATCGCTTTCCGAGAAGTAAATGATAGTCGCCTACATACTCTCAATTTAGTTTTACCCATTACTGAGTTCTCATCCAGTGTCGGATGTCGCATGTGGTTTTATCATAGACAGTGCACTGTTATAAACATATGGTGTCGGCTGTGAGCGTGATATTGCTATTAAATATCTTCAGCTTAAAACTGCTGAAAAGAGCTACACGGTTCAAAAAAAGATCTACTTGCCATGAAGTATGCTCTAGTCAGATTTAAAGTTCATCTGCTTGGCTCTGACCCGATCGTCAAATATTCTGACCATACGTCGTACCGAACGGTGACACAGTTCCTACCTTCTCTCAGATAATTGATCGTCGGACTTCCATCTTCGCGGGATATAACGTCGAGGTGAAGTAAAAAAATGGTCAGGAAACATAATATTTTAGCGGATGCGCTGTCACGCAGATCTGGCTGTGAGTCTGCTTATGCTATGACTTTGTCACCATCCATCGTGGGCTTGATTCGTGCAGCATATACACACGATAATCTGTTAGAAATGATGTTTAGCAGGTTGTCAGATTTCACGGTTCAAGTGCAACGCTGTGGGACAGTCTATCCTGATTGGCTGGTTATCTGGCGATTTGACAGATGGGACAGAAAGAGACAGACGACAACGTTACACATGGGACATGGAGATGCAGTCTTCTTGTCAGACCAGAATGATGTTGTGAGAAACGGGACAAGGGGAGGCAGATAACAACTTGACAAGTGCGAAGACGAGGCGATACGGTTGCAATGTGGGACCACCGTACGAGATGGGCAGGTAAGACGGATGCCATCTAAAACTTACATGTTCCGTTGGGGTGCATGTCGTAGTGTTGACAAACGATAGTAGTCAATGATAAATATATCCTACTTTTTTCTTCTAACAACCTTTGAACAAGTGCAACAACTACAAGCATCTCATTTCAACATAATCAATGCTTGGCATTGATACCTGCTCTTGGGAGAGACAGATACACAGACTCGGACATTAAGTCGTCGGCACGGTATTGTGCTATACTACATCGATATTTCATCGATCGTGTCTCCTTGTGCTATCGCACGGCTGAAACGAATGATCCTCGTATCGTCGTGCCTCACGATGAATATAAAAGTATCGGATGCTATTTGAGACCCATCATACTGCTCTTAGTGGGAATTAGGGTCAGGAAAAGAATTGCAGCTCTGTAAGTCAACACTACTGGTTGCCTAATTCATACAAATTCTTGAGCATCTATGTGCGCACATTCGAAACGTGTCAAACTGTTCATAACCTCGCCACACTCAGCGGCGCCGCTAGCTAGTTTACCCATACCCAATAGGTGTTGGGGGTCAATAAGTATGGACTTTGTGTTTGGTATTCCCAAAGGCAGCGACGGCTACACAGATATCGTGGTATGTGTTGACCGTTTGAGCTTGATGGCGCATTGAGCGGGTGTGCCCAACTCAATTGATTGTAAGGTACTGTAGGCTATTCACCGATCGTTTGTTTCTTCAGAACCGGTGCCAATGGAAATCACCTCTGATAGAGCTCCCCTCTTCACTGAAACTTTTTGGACATCTATCTTCAAGGTACTTGGCACACGGTTAGACAAGTCCAAAGCAAATCACCTGCAGACGGATGGTCAAACTGGGCGCATTAATCGCGTTGTCGGAGAAGATCTTCGCGTCTTTGTGCTGAGTCACCTAACACATGGAGTTCGATGCTCGCTGTCGTTGAATCCGCTTCGAACAACGAAGTTCAGGCTTCTACCGGCCTTACCCCCTATTACGTGAATAGCATACCATACCCGCGCGTACTGTTAATGCTACTACTTTGTGGATCTGATATTAACGAGGGAGAGTGTGCCGATATAATTGCTGATATCAGCCCTGCCACTATGCATTAACAGATGAGCTATTTTCTTGCGAAGCGCTTTCTTGTATTACGCCATGTGTATGATGCAATAATGACTGGTAGCCAAGACAAACGAATAGGCAGGCCTATGCCAAGGACAGAGAATGTTTTGATTATTATGGACTGGATGCAAAATCTTACTAAACGATAAAAACTACCTACAAACGTAGTCTTCTTTTCTTAAGACAAAATTGCGTTCGCGCCTTATCAGACGGTTCACGGTCGTAGCTAAAAAACGACCTTGCATATACGCTAACCCTTCCGCACAAGCAAGGCACAAACCCAGTATTCCACGTTGGCTTGCCTAAGCTGTATCGGTGCTCCTTCTCTCGCGGAACAGGAGGCGCTTGCACCTAACAGAAGGACTTGACCCGGATAGCTGAACCTCCGCCGGTAGTTCTTCCTGGTCATCTAAATGAGTCAGGTTATAATCCACCTTAGAATGTATTTCGTCGACCGAGTAGATCCGGCCGAATCGATTCCGCTGCTTACGCAACTGAGCCGACACAGTCAAATTATTCATGAGAGCACTGCAATTGATCGAGCATTTCCCGGATTTGCTTCCCTATGGCATAAGACTGATTCAAGGCATTTTGAATGCAAGAAAGCGTCTCACGGAGGCACGTCATATCAGAAATGAGCTCCTAATGGGCCTGCACCGATACACCAACCACCTCCGGCGCAGATTGATAATACAGGGATCTTGCGTTTTTCATATGGAGGAGCTCCTGACGGGCTTTTCCATTACAGTCAATGCCAGTATCTGATAAAGTGGCGTGGATACCCTGATTCCAAAAATTCATTGGATTTTGAGGTTTCATTTCGGCAAGATATTAGCTTTACATAGTTGACGTTTTTGAGCGTCGTGCTGAGGGTGGTCAGCTTGTGACCCAACGAGCTTCTCACAAACAGCTATGGGGGTGTAGGGGTCGCTCCCCAGGGATAGTGACCCACGTCTGAGAGTGCAGTTAATACGTTGGTGTGCTGACCAAAAGTTTGCTTTGCGTATCGAGTGCGATACATTGATCACAATGGGTCTTTAGCCTCCAGTTTAGCAAACTCATATTGTAACTATTTCTTCAAACGAACGTCTGAATGCAAGGCACTATCCCTAGGGGAATTATTGCTGGGTAAACGACGTGCTCTATAATTGTAACTTAAAAACCTGATGTCGTCCTCTGCCTCACGCTTTCCCGGGTGGAAAAACAATCAGGATTGTCATGCGTGGGCATAGATGCACCGCGTATTTTCTCTGCCAACTTGTCCTAATACTGTGAATCGTGTCATTTCTAGCATAGTCACCTCTCTGAGAGCATCCTGTTAGATAATGTCGATGACCGTAGATGTCTTGGATCCTATGGGACATCTGGTTAAAGACTGCCCTGCATCTTTCCTGAGGAGTCTATCAACTACCATTGGTCTGAATATATAATCAATATGAGCCTCAACAGCTTCTAAAGTACGAGATAGATGTCCAGCTCTTTCGTCAGCATCCACATACTGTCGTTGTTACTTGTCAAGCTTTGGTGATGATTCCCGCCTCAAGAACAATTTTTTGACCGAGGCACAGCTCATGCTCAGTAGCGCATCGCATGAGCTGTGTCCCGGTCAGAAAAAGGATTCGATGCTACGCGCGAGGTTTCTTGCGACACTGGTGTGTCTCGTTCGGGGTTCTCACTCCCTGAGACAGCCGTATCGGTGTCATCATCGATCGTGTTCTCTTCCCTCAGGATTGCTTCCAAAAATTTGAGTGCATGAGATGACTTCGTCACCTAGGCGTAAGTAATGCAAATACAACCATGATGTTAGCTTTTCTCTCCAAGTGATCTCGATAAGAAAAGTGAAAGATTTCGATTTGGCGTATAGACCGTTTGTTAGGGAGGGTGTAATGGGGTCACACAAACGGTTGTCATAACCGGTACGGTGTCGTGTGATTCACAGTAAGAAAGACCAGTGAAACTGATAAGCTTATTATTGTATCCAATACACTAGCAGTAATACCGTACCTTATCGATTAAGGTTAGCGTAAGCTTTTAGTTTAGTGCTTTTGAACGAGTGGCTAAGCAAAATGAACAAAACAACGATTCACAAAGTCAGTAGTGAATCTGGGTATATCTCCGAGCACCTGATTTAGCCGACCATCTTCTGCACACATATGTGTTTTTCTGTGTGATTGGTTTCTTTCAAGCTTATCTTCCATTCCATTCAGATATTCGGGAATTGCCATTGACCAGTTTGGTGCGCTGAAATCGCTTGATTTTACTAAATATCGGGTTGTCTGACTACTTTCAAAAACAACTTAAGCCCGTTGAGGCACAAAATCTTGTCAGTATGAACACTTTTAAATCATGAGTAAAGGTGGATGTATTGATTCTTAGTACTCATGTATGCATGCGTGTCATTGGATTTTTCTGAGACCAAGACACAAAAGTGAAAGGTGACGGAGCGCTCATTTTCTCTATGAGTGTCGGTATTCCATCGTTTATGTTTGTGCATGCAGCTTGCACAGCTACCGCGCCCACCCGTGGAGCTTCTTTTACAAGAATCAGATGCGCGCTTCTATTTTAGTTATTTTTACGAAGAGAAAAACAAAGCCTTTTGCGAGGATGTGTAAATTTATGTAGATCGAATTTTTGCCAGTTTCACACAGAAAATTATCATTTTAAACAGAAAACATACCAAGATGTGATAGTTGCTCCATACTAACTGCTAAAGTAATCGCTTTTAGCTGAGGTGGAGTAGCAAGCCTCACTAACGAGTTGTCAGCTCAAAAGCACCGTTATTATATGCGCGAGTTTGCCGAGGTCTGATTTGTATGAGTCTATGAGATGTCGTATGAGAAGCCGCCTTGCGACATCAACAGTATTGCGCTTATTGGTGGGGCCAGATTGATTATGGGAGGGATGAGTCAAGATCTCGGTCTCCACAGAAGACTTGTGGACAAGACACTCCTCCTTGCTGTGGTCACGCTTGGATCCACTACTTTTACAAAGATTAAGGCGCCTTTTCATGGGGTGATAGTGGAAAGTGGTGCGAAATCCAGCCGCGCAATTTTTCCCCCAGAAGCGGCTGTGTCCATGCAGCGCGTCCCGATTGGAGTAAAGCTTATTGCTTCCACTGCTGCAGTATACAGTGAACAATAAAATATGTCAGTGGGTAGATAGTTTTACAACGAGTTGCGATAATTAATCTTGCCGGTATCCATCATGTGCGTATGAACCATGGTGCGAATTGTCCTATTGAAAGTCTGAACACGGCGATGTCGAGTGGTTGCATAAGGTGACTTGCGTTGGCAGGACAACACACGATCTGAATACCAAGTAAGTCTCCCATTTTGACCAAAGCCACAGACAAGTGCGACAAGTACTTGTAGATAAACAAAAAAGGGCGGGTTCTGAGTTAGGGACAGGGTTCAAAAAAATTTGCACTTACCGCAGAAAAGTAGCTCTGATAATGAAGTGGCTCTTCATGCAAGGTACATGATATCAAGCTAAATAGAAACAATACATGAAATTTGAGGAGCTGCCAACGGTGAGGAATAATAGGGGTGTGATTAAGTGTCTTGAAGCACTCTCACATGCCACAACCGACAAGTGAAATTTTGTGGAAATGATTTTCGACCAAACGTTCTGTGAACCCTTCAACGCAACCACCTTGGTGTTCCTCGTAAGAAGCAGGACGTTTGTCTCATCCATGTTGTACAATCGCCTCGCATCGTATTGAACCTCCACCACGATCTTGAGCAAAGTGTTAAACAGGATAGAGAGATGGTCCATGGAGCACTCGTTGCGACTTCTTTTGATCGTTTGTCCTCTCTGTTCGCCAGCTTTGAATGGCGCCTTATGGAGCACGAGTACTACCCGTCCGACAAGTCAATTTGTTCACATTGAAATGTGGAACCATCGCACTGGCTCTTCGCAGCACGCAGACCCTGGTCGCAGGCGTGCCCTTGAGCTGCATGACCTTGATCCACTCAACAATGTGTGGCACCCCTTTATCCGTCAGAATCGGTGGCGACTCTCGGGTGCTTGTTTTGGATGGGCGCCGCTTATTCGAAGCTTGACTTGCTTAGTAAGCGTATGCAGTGGGATTAAAATGAGTGACATCAATTCTGTAGGCGACGCTCCTGCACACACTCGGGCGACAGCACCTCGTAGGTCTCAGGCACGTACTGCCGCGGTGCGCCTTTGTCCATGTACCGCATTCGTCAGCGGATTGGGCTGACGGCGCATTGACCTTGTAAATGAGTGCGATATCGGTAAGGTCGAATGTAGTTGGCGTAAAAAAAGTAGCAAGAAAATATAATACCTTGGAGGGGAATAGCGAGATGATGGGTTTGACATTGTGGCCTATCGGCATTGAGAAACCCTCGAAACATGTTTTGATTGGCAATAATGTGTGAAGAGTACAAACCTGATCGAAGCGCACTAAACTGAAAGTTTATGTTCGATGATGTATATCTTTAAAGGGCATTCTGAGTACGTTCCAGTTTCTTCTGATGTAACCACATCAGAAGAACATATATTAGAATTCCTAGATTAGGTAGCAGAGTTTAAATGTTAGATACGTCGATGAGGTTTATTATCTCTATAAACCAGTTATTGAATTTAGTTCCCCTGTATATCATTCAAATACACGTGTCTTGTTTAGACGTCTTTGATCGTAAGAGTTAAAAGACTCGTTAAGGCTAGTACTATCGGGCATTAGTGCAACGTGATTCTTGTGAACCGTTAGTCCCCTGAACCAGGACCTGAAGCTTAAGAGTATGTTTAAGTACGTGGAGAAGAGTCTCAATACGTCTGTCAGAACTTGAGGACCCTTAGAGTTTGTACCCGTGTAGTTTAATACACCAAGAGACTCCACCAGTCTATGAGTCTTCCTCTGACAAATGAGTTAGTGTAGCACCTCTACAATTTCCCTCAGAAGCGATTAGCTTGAAATGATCCCGGATCCAGATCTTATTAAGTGCTCCCAGCGAATTCTTCTCGGATGCCGCTATCGAATGAAAATGTCTAGCCTCAGAAATAATTTTTACGACTTTGATAAATTGTTTAGTATGGCTTAAAGTTGCAGTAGAAATATGTGAGTGTTTTTGTCCGTTGGATGATAATAGTAAATTTTGAGCTAAACAATTTGATTCTAGACACAAATTCTTGACTGAGGGTAGAGAATTTACAACAATGTACTGGTAAGCAGTTGTAATTTTCATAATGTTTCAGTGATGAATAACCTATTGGAGGGTACTGGCGTGAATTATTGGATTTAACGTCGAACTATATAACTGTGCCACGCACATGTTCTTACAGCCTGATTTACTGATAGATCTTGAACGGCGATGGTGCAGCTATCATAATGGAACCTTTCTTATTATGTGAATGAACTAAAATGAGTTAGTACAGGATGCCTTCAATGCACGCGAAGCACCTACGCCCCTACTCAATTTCATGGTATTTCTTCGCCCGGCTTAAGGTTATTAATTATCTATATTTCGAGGGAGCAAATAATGAGCCTTCGCCCGATACGTTACACAAGCAATTGGATTTTTAAGGCTTCCAACTGGTCGACGAAACTTCAATCTTTTATGCTTCTCACCCTCTAGTTGCTTGAATGCTATAACAAACACATATTCTTGAACCAACTGTTTTGGTGCTAGAGGGATTATAGGAGAGCCATTTAAACAAGAATTTAATGTGTGGCATATGCGATTTTATTTGTATACTGAGGGCATCTAAGTAACAATAATTTGTATATTGTCAACGATTACCAACGACAACAGTTAGATAATTAAAGCAGCATCGGCAGCACCATTTACACGATCGAAGTGCGTGATATCTCCGATCTTTCACACTGCTAGTGCTTCAGGCGCTGCTTGTAATTGTGCTACTTGACAGTAGGTCCCTAAGTTGTGCTATTTTTGTCCACTTTTCAATGCCGCGTAGAATTTAATTTTATTCCATATGCTCAAAGTGAGATAAATTTGGCGGGTATAGCCTGTTAGGCGCCCACGCTTCCTTACCAACACATGATCAAGGTTGGCGGTCAACTAAACCAGCGATATCGTGATCGTGTAGCATTATCTGCTGATGTCTGCTAGCATTAGCATATCTCTCGAGCATTCCTTTCACTACAGCATCGCAATCGACAAAATTGTTTCTGACTTGTTTAATGTCCGCCTTTCGTGGTGAAGTTTGGACCAGCCACCAACGCTGGTCAGAATATTTATACTTGCTTAATGTATGGGGTGAAGGCTTATCAGCGAAACTGAAGGCTCATCATCCGCTCCCTTTTTTAAATGCTGTAAGCTACTAATCAATATAATATTCACACGTCGTAACCACTCTGCTGGATACGCAGGACGTGAGGCATGGGACGCCGCGGAGCGGAGCCTAACACACAGACAGACAGAAAGACAGTAAGTAGGTTTTGAGCTCGGCATTCACATCGCGCCCAGTTGCTAATAGCTTCACCGTTCGGGGCTACGACTTCTTCCCGCAACGCCCCATCCCGTTGATCACACATCCCATTTCGCGCGAGATGGGATGCGGGATGAGGCGTTACCATCCTGCACATCACTATTTCTATAAATTTCTTACTAGGGAAAATAAAAATGCCCCATTTAAAAACGGAAATAAAAATGCCCCAGATAATAGAGAAATAATAAAGTGCCTCACGTCCTAGTATGCTCATGTTAACGTGGTAAACATAAAAAACACGTCTCCAGCATCTTAATAGTAATTTTACAGCCAAGCTCGACCGCCACTCTGTAGGAGCAGTTCCGAACGGGGTTCTGCGAGATCGCGTACTGCGCCCGCGGCCACTTCTTGCGCACGCAGACATCAAGAGGGAAGACGTGAACGCGTCTTACTATCTTCGTGCGCGGCCATAAAATAATACTGTCGGTGCTGATGTTGTTGTAATTAATGTTATTGTTGTTTTTGTTTCTAGTGTGATTATTGTTATTGCTGTTTCAGTAGCTACTATTTACGCTGTTACTGCTGCTGTTACTGCCGATACTGCCAATGCTGCTACTACTGAAGCTGCTAATGTTGTAGTTATAGGTGTTAGCTTTCTATCGATGTTACTTCTGCTTGTGTTGGAATTTTTATGCGTTTGATGCTGTATTTTGTAGAGTCTGTTGCTGTTGCTGCTGCTCCTGATTTTGTTGTTGTACTTTTAGTTCTGGGAACGCATTTCTCTTCATGGTCATTAGCTAAGTTACTTTAGAGCATTTAATCATATCAATATACCCCAATAAATCCATCCTTTGCGTTTTGTTTCGGTTAATCGACTATTGGTATCGCAAAACCTTGCCGAATTCTTCTTAGTTGGGCATTGATTGACAGCTGCTTTCATTGAGGGCTTACCTCTGCTGGTCTGACACTGGATATAACTATATTTATCTAGGGTTTGCCACACCAGCAATGGAAAACGACGACGAGCAGTACATACTTTGCAGCTTCTTCAATGACTAGGGCTACACGAGTAAGAGTGACATGATCCAGGTCGTCACCAAATGCATAGAAGATGCAACGGTCCGTTCCGCGTTGTAAAGAGTGATGGACGACGTTACAAAGCCGAGTGCGCACAAGGTTATTGTCTACTTGATGAACAATATACGTTCTCGCATACGTTCCGTCTACCGACACGATATTTACCACAGTCTTGATAGGTTTCCGAATCTACCAAAGAGTATCAACGATACGCGACGGCTAAGAAAATTGCTACGAATTCTGCAGTCATAGAGATGGCCGTGACCTCCGATCGGAAGGTGACTCCTGTTATGATTCGAGTGAAGTTGAGGAATGAAGGAATTTTTCTAATTACATATACTGCATCAATTCTCACGCTAGATTGAAGGTGGAATTTTGGAAGTGATACTAAGCAGTACGGTTTGCTTCCATCCTACGTCACAGAATTGAAGAGTCGAAGTCACAAGGATGAGCTTGATATCATTTAAAATGAATTCAAGGGACCGAGTATCATATTTCAAGAAGGTATTCAAGAATTAGTAGAATACCCCGAGCGAGGAATATCCGTGGATGGTACTTTCTTGAAGACTTCCGTCGATGAAGTTTTGGTTGTTGAGTGCTTTCAAAATGGAAATAACGAAATTTAAATCATTGGATTGGAATTGTATCGATGGAGAATGAGAATAACTAAAGCTGGTTTCTTAATTTCATACTAACACACATCAATACGTCTCCATGATTTGTGATATCAGATACGGAAAATGACTTATATAAGCTAGGCGGACGACGGCACCATACATCCTCCTTTTTTTGTTTCAGGCACCTGATGGAAAATTTCAACAAGGAGTACAAGTCCAAAGTGCTGTAAAACTTGACGTGGATTTTTAGCCTGATCTAGAACGAGGCTTGAATACGAGAAGGTGGCATCTAAAATTTCTCTACTAGATAAAACTGCGCTCTCGAAGATTCAGGAGGTGGATCGTGAAAAATGGTCGACAGCATTTCGCCATGTCCAAGATTTAACACTTTCACACCGAATAACGTGGAATCAGTGAATAGCGCGTTGAAACAAATCCGCAGTCTTCTCATTATAGACTGTTTGATGGAGATTGCGCTACGTAGCATGCAGGTAGGCTGAAACGCACAGAAACAAAAGTGGTGGGGAGTATTAAATCCGTATGCATCTCGCAAAGTCCATAAATTGATAGCTCAGCTTATCTGGATGAAGTTGATGCATGCTCGCAATCAAGCTTTACCGTTGCAATTCGACCAGAAGTGAGAAATCTCATGGTTAAGTTTTAAGTTGTTTAGTAAAGTTGTACGATGCTCGTGTGTAACTTCGCAGAAGTTGGCTTACCTTGCGTCCATGCACTATTTGCAAGGAAGAACACTTGTAAAATGACATCTTTGATTGATTATTATCACGACTCATGATAAACAGCGATTTTTTAAGATGCTTATTCTGAGGAAGCCAAGTCTACCCAACTGCAGATCGTGCTTAAAGTTTCCTAACAAGAAGTGTGGGCGACGCTCCATCAATTTCAAAAAAATGGGGGCGTTTAAAGAAGAATATATTCCCTCGCAACAAGCGACAGAGAATCGACAAGCGTCAAATTAGAAAATGTGGTATATGCAACTAATTTGGTCATTACCGCACGACTTGAACGACGAAAGGAGAAGTATTGAATGTTTGAGAGCCTTTACTGCATGATGCAATTATATCAGAAGTTTCTCATCCCATTTAGAGCTTTCTTCGCTTCAAATATATAATCGATATTTTGAGTGCATACTTTTTAATGCAACGTCTATTAGCTGTATTAAATTATGGCAATATACTGGAGTGACTGAACACTTTGACCAAACCGAATGACTTTTGTGTCTTGTCATTACCTATTAAACTCTTCACGTCCAGCTTGTTGTAAAATTTCAATTCATTATAAGCACTTTTGTATTCCTTTATCAGCTCTGGTATTTCTACATGTCTCTATCAGCACTGATACATATATAGATTCGGTTTTCATAATGCCTTGAATGTCACCTTCGTATTGTACAGAGATTTGTGCACGCGGCAAGTTTAGACGGCACATTCTATTCTACCCCGAGCAAATGATATTGACATGACATATGTAAATGCAATGCAGAACCACAACATCAGGACGATATTTATATAAGAAAGTTCTCGTTCAATATCAAACTAAACACCTTCGATAGACTACACTTGAGGCATTATAGCACGTTTCCTTCTTGCAATTTGCCTACAGACAAAGAAGCAAGAATGCATCGAATCAACTAAAAGGAGATAAACAGACAAGATATATTCATTGAGGTCGATTGATATGATTAAATGCTCTAAAGTAACTTAGCTAATGACCATGAAGAGAAATGTGTTCCCAGAACTAAAAGTACAACAACAAAATCAGGAGCAGCAGCAACAGCAACAGACTCTACAAAATACAGCATCAAACGCATAAAAATTCCAACACAAGCAGAAGTAACATCGATAGAAAGCTAACACCTATAACTACAACATTAGCAGCTTCAGTAGTAGCAGCATTGGCAGTATCGGCAGTAACAGCAGCAGTAACAGCGTAAATAGTAGCTACTGAAACAGCAATAACAATAATCACACTAGAAACAAAAACAACAATAACATTAATTACAACAACATCAGCACCGACAGTATTATTTTATGGCCGCGCACGAAGATAGTAAGACGCGTTCACGTCTTCCCTCTTGATGTCTGCGTGCACAAGTAGTGGCCGCGGGCGCACTACACGCGCGCGCAGAAATGTCCGGGGCTGCTCCTACAGAGTGGTGGTCGAGCTCGGCCGTAAAATTACTATTGAGAAGCTGGTGATGTAATTTTATTTGTGTACCATGTTAACATGAGTAACGTAAACTTTCAATTTAGTGCGCCAATACGAATGGTTAAGCAAAATGACTGTAAAAACTGATTTACGAAAGCAGGCGTAAATCTGGGCACATCTCCGAACGGCCACTTTCGACGATCATCCAGTGAGCATTTTAATGATTTTTTGCTTTGACTGTCTGTTTCCGAATTCAGCTACAATTTAGACATTCAAAAATTGACACCCACCAGTTCAGTACGCCAAAACCACCTAATTTTTCTATTGGTCAGGTTGTCTGGCTGCTTTCGAAAACAACCCTAGCCCGTTGAGGTGCAATTCTCGTCACTTTAGATATTTAAAAATTATGATTGAATGTTTGAGGTATCAATTTCCAGCACTCTAGTCTGTACGCGTGTCATTGTCAAGAATTGTCATTCATTATAAAACAACATCATTATGCTTGATATTTCCACCGGTCAGGGCCAACGACGCGCCAAATCCAGTCACGGCAGCCACTAACACATGTGCCAAAGTCCTTCAAGCATTAAACGTTTCCAGCAACAGCTGCGATAGATCCATCAGTTGGTTCCAAGAGCTCTACATTTTGTGCGGTAAAGCATCTTTGATACGGAGTAACGCTACGTAACTGCCAACTGTGGCAGCAACACGGGAGCTCCGTCCTAGCGTTTATCAATCTGCCGAAGCAATCGGGTTTCATACTATACACAAGGAGGTATGGGTCGAAGAAGTTGTCGAATATTCGCCGCACAAACAATACAAACGCATCTTTGTGTTTCCCATTTGCACAAATATCGTTCATTCTCTCAATCAAGCATATGGTCTCTGCAGACTTCTTCAAGATACCTGTCTTGACGTAGGGAATGTACTGTATGTAGAACACCCTACCCCTCGCTAGCAAGTAGCAAGACCAAGACTACGATCGTTCACTTCAATCTAAAGCCTCTCTCCTTCGCACATCACCAAGTTCGCCTGAACAAGCATAATCAAAATATTTAGTAGCCTCGAGCCGGTTGGCGTAGCTTATCAATCCATACGTCCCACAGCTGTATGTTTAAGCTCGAAGCTTAAAATGCGACCAATGTCTGCTGCTGATGAGAGTTTCTTGATCTTCTCAAATAAGCCCCGTTGCAATGAGAACACAGTGCAGACTTGCCTGGAGTGATATAGAGTACCTCACCTGCATCATGAGAGGTATCAATGCGGCATCCATAAGAGAAGTAGCAAAAGCTAACAAACCATACCACTGCAAAGCCTGCCGGAAGCAGCATCAACGCACCCCATCAAGCTGAGTTCCTTGATGACTTTACCACGCTCGTAGTCATCCTTGCTTCGCGTAGACCAAGTTTGCGCCGATGATAATGAACTACCGTTGCTTTCAGTCCTTTCGGCCGCTCTTGTATGTGAGTGTGAACTTGGTAAGGTGAAATGTAGTTGGGGCAAAAAAGGCGGGAAAATATAAGTATTAAAGGAAACGGCGAGATAATAGATTTGTAATTCTGACCAACCGCCGTTGAAAATCCTCAAGTCATTATTTGACTGGCAAATATAATTAAAGCGCACTAAACTGATCGAAGTGCACGAAATTAAAAGTTTACGTTATACTAATACGTGGGGCACTTTCCCCCTACTTTATAAGAAGCGTAAAAAAGCCATACCAATTACTGACAAATAAAAGCGTTGTCAGACTCGTCAGTGGCCTTAGTCGACACGTACTGCATTTACACACAAAGCGTTATCTTTTTAAGCCTTCTTTTACGGTTTCTGCCGCTCCAGCTATTTACTAAAGCACTGTGTGCATTGTTAGCTGTAAGTGTTCCTCTGACTGCGACAATAGCCGTAACTTCTTCTCCAATATACGAGACTTATCTGAACTTTTCTGTTTCTTCGACAGGACTTATTTTCGACAATGCTGTTATCGCCTGAACACCAGTTCACCCTATTAAAAGCGTCGAGAACGCGTCCCTGGCATGGGCCCATCGCTGTGGGTTCTCGCTCGCCAGTAACAAACATCAGCATAAAACAAGTCCACTAGAGAGCCATGCTTCCTTGGTTTTATAAATTAGAAAGGCGGTAATACCTGTCAGGCTTTAAGTGGATGAAATATAAGCATCAAGAGCAGTACGAAACTTGGATGAACTTCGATCTTGCTCAGATATAGAAACAGGTAGGTCATTCGACACCAAATTATTGGTAAAGCTTTGTCGAGTTGCGAGGTCTGTGTAGGCATGGAGGTATACTCCGAAGTGTTTAGTTTAGCTGTCTACATTACGGCCTGACTAGGAATAATTTCCTGTCCACTCAAAAGATCTTGTATTGTCTCATATCCTTGTGACTTACTGATTTTTCTTGATTTATTTTGGTGTTCAAGGTGACGTATATTCCTCCCTTAATGGTCACCTGAATTCTGTATGGAGTGAATTCGTCCTCATATTACTGTGACTTGATCAATATATGCAAATGAATGAATGTAAATTCTTTCTGAATCTACGGATAGTCCAACGTGTATTGCGTACTTATGGTCCTACAACGCCCTCGGACTTGAACTCTCGTTGTTGGCGTTCAAGCCGACAATGAACTCTTTGTAATGGGAGACGTGGCGAATGTCCCGTTCACGCTCCCAAGTTGCATCGTGTTTTGCCTCACCATGCAATTGGACGAGCCATTCGAGTTGCCAATTAAAACTGAATTTTTTCAGCAACTTCTCCACAATTGACAGCCGCTTTAATGGTTCGTCGCTGACTAGCTTGGAAGACATGGCTATGGGTCTACTAAAGCACTTGTCGGGAGTTGGGTTATAGGGCGATAGCACGTAAACATTAAACGCAGATTTCCAAGTATGCGCACAGCAAACTTTGCTCTGTTCTTGTCTGCATCCTTCGGGGCGTCAGCTAGTGGAATGCGAATTGTATCGACCATGACCAGATCTCCTTGCTTAAACACAATCTGGTGAACGCGACGCTTTTTTGGTCATCATAACGTTTGCATTTCCTGAGCTTTTGATCAAGTTCTTTCGGGATTGAAAGATAATCTTCTGCTGTCTTCTGCAAGCTCTTTGGCATCCTCTGTTATACCCTTGGATTGTGCTTTCAACAATAATTTTTCATCTACACCTTTTGTTCTTTACGTCCGGTGTCGACCTCGAGTGGTGAAAACCCCGTAGACGCACTGACCAGCGTGGCATGGGCATACTCAATAGCCCCTAATAAATGAATTCAGTCACTACCTTGGTAAGATATCATGCATCGAAGGTTGTCCTCGAGAACTAAATTCTGCCTTTCCGTTTGTCCATCTGGTTGAGCTCGATGATCAGTGGTCATACTGAGCTTGACTCCCATAATCCGCATCCCTGATTTCCAGAAGTTTGACGTGAACTTGCTATCTCTGTCACTAATTATGACTTCAGGTAACCCGTGATGACAAACGAACGTGTCAAATAAACACTTGACCACATCCTTCGCTTCATCATTCATATGTACAGCGATATATTTAGCTTGCTTAAGAGAGCTTGTCGACGACAATCATTATTGCCGTCTAACCCTCCCGACGTAAGAAGCTCTAAAATGAAGTTTATCATAACGATTTGCCAGCATTGCCCTACAATTGAAATCGGCATTAGACACCTGTTATTATGTAGGTTTCCAACGAGTACAGGTTTCGCATGACTTGACATATTCTTTGATTTCTTGTTGTATCGACTTCCATTTATACCATTCGGCTGTGCAGAGAAACGTGCGGCGATTTCCGGGATGTACTGCAATTGGCGAAAACTCGTTTTGCTCTTCAATTATACGAGTACGCAACCGAATATCGGTAGGAACGCACATCCGTTTGAATTTGCTCTCAGATTTGATAAAACAAGGGGTCGCCTCCTTGACATAGTCGCTTTTGTCGGGTACGGTACCGCTCCAATATGTGCTAAACACGGAAAAATTACGATAATTTTGTAAAATCCGACATTTAGCTTCCGGTGTCAACTCGACCCGTAAAAACTGCGAGCGTATAAACGGAAACAGCGGGATCACGATCGCACCCCGGCAGATATGGCGCCGAAGTTGGGAGTCAGAAGCGAGAAGCACGAGAAGCACAAGACCGAGTGCAACGATGAAATGTCGTTTGATCAACCTACGGATCCTCATCACCAGGGCGGCGCGAGAGAGCATCGGCAACGACATTCAAGCTGTCCGTGACATGATGGATAGTGAAATTAAACTAAGAAAAAAACTCAAATACCGAGCGAGCTTGGCAGAAACCTTGGGATGATGCATCAAATAGAAGCACGCACTATTGTCAGTATAAATGTCGAAGTGCCGGCCATAGAGATAGTGTCGCTACTTATCTGGAACCAATATAATTGCGAAGAACTTTTTTACGTGCGTCGGCAAAGTCCATGAACGCCAAGCTTTTCAAATAGCACGCGATCGGATGATAATCATTCTCGTAAAATTGGGAAAGAACCTCACCCACGTAGGCAACCGACGCGTCCATGTTCAGCACAAGCGTTCGCGCGAAATCAGCCAGCTTGAGGACAGGAGAATTATACGACGCCTGTTCAAGGCGGATAACCGCGGTGTCGCGGTCAACACCTCAAGTCCAAGGCAAATCCTTCTTGACGAGAAAACTCAAGGGAAGAACAATGTGAGTGAATTGGAAGACAAAGCGGCGATATCAGGCGAGGCTGAGAAAATTTGGCAGCTCCTTCACGTTAGTGGGGCAAGGCCAGTTCTAGATCGCGGGTGTCTTGGACTTGTTGACCAAAAGGTCGTGATGAGGTCAAACTTGCATTTATCGGTGAGCAAATAGCTTTTCAGTGCAAAGAACTTAGAACAAGACCTCGCGTTGTTGGATATGCTCATCCATAGAAGTGGAAAAACTCACGGGTCTTCCAGCAACACCACAACGAACTAATATTTACCGAACAGAATCATCATCAAGCGCGACCAAACACCAAAGACTCCGGCTTAACCCATAGGCACGACGCACCATCGATATGTTCCGTTGGAGATACGATATGCCGAGTAATTGTTTGTATCCGTATGGACACGCATCTGGTGGTACCCTTGCGCTAGGTCGATGACGTTAAAAATTCGCATGCCTTGCATCCGATCAAACAGCTTGTCGATGCGAGAGAGGGTAATCTTGGGAACAACAGTTTGGTAATTGACGTGGAGATAATCACTTACCGATAGAATTGGAACTGTCGCATTGACTGGACGAATCCATTCTGCTGGAGACAAAGCGATTCCAGTAATGGGTTCCTCGTGGAAATGCTAGAAATTTTTGATACCCTCGGAGAGTATAAAACTTCGATCCAGCCTTTCGCGAGCTTCTCGTCGCAAACAAGCGTATTACCTCTTGTTCTGTGTGCGAATGTCGGAATGGCGGACAAGTGCTCGGTCAGACGTTCGGTTTCATCGTCATCTTAAACTCGACACGCCGATGAGGTGGAAGCTCACGGTAGTTTCTCCGGGAGCACGTCCGCGTAAGCCTGAACGATATGCAACACTCTTCGATGTGTAATAGACATAGGCTCAGAGACCTGCGATATCTTGACGCGATGAACTTACTCGAAATCCGCGCCTCGATTACTGCGTTTAAAGTCGGAGAAGGAAATTGTCGTGATATAAAATTCCAACGGTTGAAGAGATGGAAACTTGACGCCATGGGTGCGATAATTAATAGTAGATCTGTGATCAGTAAACCAAGGTTTACCCAGAATCACGTTATGCTTGTTTTCCATCGTCCACTCGAAGACTTTAACGTCACGAAAGACATGTCCCGCAAGCTCAATATCAGCCAAGGCATCGTTGACCTTTCGCTTGGTGGTTATGGAGCCATCAAAACGTGTAACTTGCACCATTTTTTTGACATGACACGCTTCAACGAACCCCGGTTTGACTACATTGCAGGTTGCCCGAGTCAAGTAGTATCTGTGCAGTTTCTTCGTCGCATGCCCCTGTTTTAATGATCAAGTCCTTTACTGGGAGCTTGTCGACCTCTTCGTCGTCAATGTGGTAACAACTTTATACAAATCCCAGAAACTTCTTCAATTTGAGATTCAACTTCGTCGAAGAAATTGACAGCATCGCGCTCTTGACTAATATTTTTTCTGCGACGCATGTGACGTGGAGCTAGATGTTACGGCTCTGTAATTAAAAACATTGCGCAATGGCCGTGCGCTTGCTTTTTGCGGTAGCGATAGAATGACTGCGATCGTCGTTGTTGATTGGGTTGAGCTCGCCCGAGGGTGTAACGGGGTGTTACCGTTACACGTTACTAACTGTGTGTTAGTCGATACCCTTAGTAAAGTAGCCTTACATAAGTATACATATACACAAGTAGGTATACACTGCACCTGAGATAGCGGGTGCAGTGCGTCGTATTCCTATTTCGCTAATAAGTGGGGGTACAGACCCATTATTAGCCAATAGGATGCGATGTTCCTTTAGAGTGGCTCTCATGGCTTCGAGATCACTCGTACTTAGGATAAAAACTAAGAATATACAAACCAGAGATGAAAAAATTAACCTTAAAAGCACACGTTAAACACGTGTGCTCTCCTTAAGCTTCCTCGTCAGACCGTTAGTGCACGTTAACGTAACGGAGCTCTCGCCCTGTTACAGAGGGAGCGGAACGGTCGAGTATTGTCGAAGTCCATTAGCTCAGGCTGAGTATTCACCAGCAAAGGAGAGCTGTACGTCGTCGTAAATTGGGAATTAAAGTCGGTGTCCTGAGTGCGAACGTTCATAATCCATCGCTATCGTGATTTACTTATTCAGGATGGTACAGCGGTAATTGTGCAATTTTTGTCGGATGGATCCGCATAACCCGCGCTGAAAATATATTATATTATCAATCTTACTCGTGTCGGTGGCTTGCACCATAACTTGACAGAAGCGACCAAAATTTTCGGCTAAGTTTCTGCAAGATAATTGCTTGAACGAATGCAGATCGTTGCGTAGACGTTGTTAAATGCCGACCAAACCAAAAAGCTTACGGTCCAGTTCGGTAAAGAAAGTTTTAAATGAGGTGATGTCGGCTCGCTTAATTGAGTGACGCTGCTCATCTGGTCCGCATAGTCGATTCGAAAGTACAAAAATGACTTGTCCGGATAAAGTGTCGTCATGCCAACTGATTCCGCGTGCCGTAAATACTGCTTCAATTGATTGTAGAATAGCCATTCCGCTCCTCGCAGACGACCAGTGTAGACGGGAATGTTTCTTTTGTTTACTCAAAAACCTCAATCGATACGGAGACACATAAGGTGGTCTAGCATCGGCTTTTGCTGTTTCAGTATTCAAACCACACTGTTCATAACATGGGTTGAAACGGGGTCGGCCATTGTGACGAGTATAGAAAAGCAGTATAATGCTAAATTAAACCTTAAACAGTTAACCCTCAAATACTTGTAGACCTCTTGAGTTTCTTTTCTAAGTTCCGTAGAGAGTAACGAAGGTATTGGCACTGGGTACGCTCGGCTTCAGTAAGAAGAACGTCGATTTCGCGGAGAGGATTGGCGAGACGATCAACCTTTCAGGCAAGAAGTTTTCTTGTTCAGCTGGGGGTGCAACGCTTTAGCGACACGTAGAATCTTCTTAATCGGCTCGTGCAGATTATGGGCACAACTTGTAGCCTCAGTTACAGCTCTAAAGAAGAATACCTTGGAGCAGTCGATCTGGATTGTGCGGCTGCGTTTCCTCGTTTCCATACATGTTGGCTGATAGGGCCGTACTTCCTTTCGCTTGACTACTACTGAATGAACAGTCCAAGAAGTTCGAGCGGACCCACGCAACGGGGGTTTTCAGGGACCTAACTGTCAAATCGACACGAAAACTAGACGATCACGCCAGAACTCACACACGCTCAGTGGCTCTATCTGCTAAAGCAGGCTCTGAGATTTACAGTGGATATAGAAGTGATACACCGAAAAGATAATTATTACAGCGACAGCGAGATGTTGGCAGAGGAGGAGATACCCACGATAGCCGAAGGGTCGACCACCAAACCGTAGACGACTCAGGCGATGACATAGTAGGTGGCGAAGATGAGCAGACCAGCAAGTCATTTCACTTGTAGGGATGGAGGTATACTTCGAAGTGTTAAGTTTAGCTGTCTACAATACGGTCTGACTAGGGATAAGCTCCTGTCCAGTCAAAAGCCCTCGTACTGTCTTACTCCATATCTTTACAACTTACTGAATATTTCTTGATTTATTTTGGTGGTTAAGGTGACGTATGTCCCTTCCTTAATGACCACCTGAAATATTTTAGGGGTTGAAGTGACGTATGTCCCTTCATTAATGTCGCTGTCGCTTATTTGACAGAACACCTACATCGGCTTTCGAGTGAAGAAGCTGGATCCTTACTGGTGCCTGTTTACGCTCTGAGTTCCTGAAACTGCTGGAAATGATAATCGCTTTATTATACTTAAAAATTGCTTTTGTTGCCTACCATCCATCGATCTATGCTTGTTTGATAACGTATCGGATGTCTTCATGAGGTAGAAATATTGTACCGTCAGCAATTTGACACGGCGTTTATAAAATTGAACATTGTTTGCCACTTTTGTCATTGTCTGGTCGTTCGGACACGGGAAATTGCATTTTAGCGGCAGAAAAGATTTAGCTCTTTACATTAATATATTATTTGCGGACGGCTGTAGGGTAAATGGGTTATCGATGCCTTAGACGGGGCTTGACACTCCATAGTACGGTAAAGATGACCCGAACACTGATCTCCATGTCAGAGACAAAAAAGGGCAGGAAGATTTTCTAGAGATATACATCTGGACGATGCGTGTGTTCAATCTCCGCTATTTCGTTACCACCACGGTTAAGAAGAGCCCTGATTTCATGAGTACGCCATTAGCGGCACCGATTACGATCTAGTGGAACACGCATCACCTTCTACACTTGTTGTAGCAAGTAAGCATTGACTAATTAATGCATTTATTAATAAATAAATTACTTAATAAAATATGTTGAAGTATGTTATTTTTACAAATAAAGAGAATTTTTTATAACAAATGTTTTAAATGGCGATTTTTATTTCAGCTTATAAAAGTTAAAATAACTCAAAAATTAATGAGATACTTATTCGAAATATAGGCAAAAACGTAGTTATATCAGAAATAAAACGTTTTTCAAAAACCAGGTAAACGTATATATATTGCTAATATATATTCATATAAAAAAATCTAGATTTTTTTCATATAGCGGGGCATTTCACCATTTCACTATTATTCTCATTCTTTGGTACCCACAGCGCATCACGGAGGTGCTCATGTGTATGCACATCTGGTCGTTTCGAAATATATGTAGGGAAGTGTTAGATTCACTCTCTTTTTCTTTTGTTAAGTAAACACATGTAGCAATTACTTGTCATTGGTTATTATTTGCTAACTATACTAATTTTCTCCTTTTTACCGTCGCAAGTCGAATTATTGTTATGACCATATGACATCGCCCATGGCCTAGCGGCCCTACCAATTGTCGTTACCTTAAGACAGGGCGATGTCATGGAAAGATAAAGATAGCGGCAACGCTCTTGCGTACACTATTAGCCTATAATTATAGGTACATGGATAAGGAAGCGTCTACGTCTAGTAATAGTAAAAGCTATTTACATTCCCCGCCCTTGTTTTCCCCGCCCTACGTAAACATCGTACATAAGGCACACAAATTTATAATACTATAAACACGTCGCCAGAGTCGCCAGTGGCCCTAGTCGCCACGTACTACTTATACTATACATATCGTCATCTGTTATGCCTTCCTCAACCGATTCTACCGCCCCGCAGTTCTGAAAGTACTATGTTGCTTGAATGCGTACGTGATCCTCCCATATGCATGACCGTAACAATAACCTTAATTTTCTTCAATTGAAAAGACTTTTGTCTTACTCGTATGTTTATTCTGCTTGACGTCTATTCTTAAAATGCTAGTCTCGCCTGGGCACCAGTTTTCCCTTCTCCGCAAGGACGATGGTTAAAGACGCCGAACATGCGCTGTGGGTTCTCGCTCTCCCGTAACAACCCTAGCACTAACAAAGTCCACTGGGGAGCAGCGCAAGCGAGAAACAAGTCGAGGACCTAAATGTAAGTAGCCAAGCAAGCAAGTGAACAAGTAACCGGAATTTAGCGCGTAGCTGCTGCACTATACTCTGGTCCATTGGTTCCATCAGGTCTGTCTACCAGCCAGGCGTCTCTTTTGACTTTCACAAGTCCGTAAAGTGTGGCTCTTGAACGCATCTAGGGGCGTTTCCGGGAGAAATTGCTGCCGCTTTTCTTCGTTCATCACGCTTGGTTGAAAGCATAGGTACATGTTCGTTAACGTGAATATGCACTCGTCTCGTTGAACGTCCCGAAAAAACTGTTCCATTTGGTTTTCACGCGCTATACATTGGTCCAAACAAATACAGCGACGTCAAAAAATTGTCCTTGAGTGTGTGTAAAAGGCAACTTATGTTGTTCGTACGGCCCATCGTAGATATTACTTCACAACGTACAGACGTAGTAGATCGATCGAAAACCATCGACACGGCATTTTAGCTTCCGTCTGTCCATCGATGTTCTGCTCGAGCTTCTTTTCATGCTCGTATCGCGAAACACAGACTCCAAGACGTCTTGGAGTCCGTGTTTCCCCTGTTTGAACTAGTCGATACTAAATAGCATGTTTTCAATGAAGTACTTTTTCGATCGAGTTAATGTAGACGCCAAAGAGCTGCTTTTTGCGGCTTAAGTACGATGTTTACGTAGGGCGGGGAATATAAGGGCCGGCATATAAATAGCTTTAATAATATACTATTTATACTAACTTCTCCATAGAAAGTATTTTAAGGCCACTATCTTTAGAGCAAACACTCATATCGATATTCAAAATCGATAAGACGGTCATACGTAGCTTCGAATGGAATTCAACGGACAAGAATAACAATATATCTTAAATAACAAAAAAGATGGAATGGAAAAGGAAAAGGAGAAAGCAGAAGACGAAAAAAACAGTTATGGTGGGATGAAGATGAAGAAGGGCGTTTATGCACATTTACAGATCAGCAGAAACAGCGATATAGATGTCATACGACGAAGAAATGAGGCCGTATGGAATTGTCACAAAGTGTAGTATTGCGTGGCTATTATTATAATTCGTATAGTCATAACACCACACGTACTGCACTTTGCTATTCTTCTTCGTATCGACATATCTAAGTGTCTAAAAAGATAAAATGCGCGTTTACGTGAAAATGACTTCCGCTCTTAATTTATTCATATATTATGCTTTTAAATAGTTATGGCATCCTCAAACCTCCGCAGAAATTGAGAGCCGCTGTGGCATCTACCCCATTTTCAACTAGTTTAGGATACGTCGTCTAAAGCGGTATCTACATTTGTGTCACGAATGCCGCGAGTGCAGAATGATTAAATTGTACAGACCGAACATGTCGTAGTACAAGAGCCAGAGATGAAAAATTTACTGACGATTGTCATACCAGGTACGATCTTGAGGTGTATGCACTAACGTGACTTCTCTTTAAGCAGGATGGTATTGTATTATATGGTATGCTAAACGGGTGAATTTTATACATATATTGAGCAATTAGAATTGGCTGTTTTGAGATTTTGCTTGATAAAAGGAAAGTGAGTGAATCTAACCAAAAAGGGAGTGGATCTACCAACTCCCTATATGTAGGGTAAAATGTTCACTGAACTCGTCCCCCTATCCCGCGTCCCATCCCGTTCTGCGCGCGACAGAAGCCTACTTCGGGCTCAAAATGATATTCTAAACAAGGACAACTTTTTGTAACGGCCCTGTATACTGTACGTATCCAACGCTTGCGCATCATCGGTACTTCGAGTCCCAACCAGTCATCCTAACACTAGTGTCCAGTCCTTCCTGACAATGGACTGCACGTCCCCATCCCGGCTCCTTGGAGTCACGCGGCCCACACACGCTGCACCCGGCACCGCCACGCCTCCAGCTGCACTTGCTTCTCCACCCGCCTCCTCCTCCACAGCCTCAACATGTGACCATTTAAACCACTGCAATGGCAAGCGCAACGTCTACAAGTTTGACGGCACGTCTCTAGGTCGTCCCACTCGATTTTGCGGCCTCATTGACGTCGTGCGCAAGGAACGAACGCGTGTATTGGCGCTGGTCGTGTCTGCAATAGGTCCCACGACCGAGTGGTTGCTCCAAGCCGTGGCGTTTGCAGCTACAGGCGATGCCCCCGAAGCTCTGGACGTCGTGGACAAGTTGCAAGCTGAGATACTCGTAACTGCGAAGGACACACTGAGAGAGCTGCAAATCGAGCTAGTGGACGACTTGGAGGCGTTGGTTGTCAACTCATGGACGCCGTTGCGGGAGCTGCTGGTTGGCATGAGCTTGTTGCAGGAGCAGACAGCGGCAGCGACGGATACAGTGCTGTCGTTTGGCGAACAACTGAGTGCTGAGATCATTGCCAGGATCTTGACGGGAGCTGGTGTCGATGCATTTTGCGTGGATGCAAGGGAGTGGCTGCTGACTGACGACTTTCATGGCAGTGCCAACGTCCTGTTCAACGAGTCCAAGGTGAAGCTGCTCGAGCAGAGCACACTATGGATACCTGATTCACTGCCTGTGATCACGGGGTGCATTGGCTGCTCGCACAAGGACGTACTACGACGCT
>JH597777.1:111713-125205 GCA_000173235.2 Hyaloperonospora arabidopsidis Emoy2
GCTCGTGCTCTCGGTGTGCATATACACGCGAGTGAAGTTCGGGTGGAGCCGTTCATTCCGCATAGCGTACTTGGTACTATCGCGTGGTCTCACGACGTGGACGTGGGCGACATTGTCATTGGACTTGAGGCGTACGACGAAGAATTCCAAAAGAAATTCTACATGCCAGCAGTGTCGGAGGGCAAACGTCTTCACTACGTTGCTTCGATCGACTTGGCCGAATCCCCGACGATCCAAGCCACGATCCGGCCTCTGCTTGTCGGCGAAGCCCACCCGGTGTTTTACACCAAGGACAACGAAATCGCTTTTGGTGTCTCCTCCATGCAGTACCCAAATCCACTAGTTCTCAAAGGCTCTGGGACGGGTGCTTCCGCTAGTGCTACTGGCGTCCTCCGTGACGTCCTCACAATTCTTTATTCGCTCAGTGGGAAGAATGTCCACAATTGAATTGGCGACTGCAGTGGAGTGCAGTACGACTGTAGGTCCTTGGCTGCTTGACACTTCATGGGTACTTGCCACTGACCGATCCACAATTCTGGTTATGCTCGGTGTCGATGGCTGTCGTGTTCCATTCCATTTGCAAGCTCACCAATAAACTTGCTTCTGCTAAACCATAGAGCATTGGCAGCATTCCGACTGACCTATCCATCCCGCTAATGTGTTGATTGTTACAGCATTTGTATTGATGTGGATGCGTTATAGCTAGATTTTCGAGTGACTTCGGGGTTTGTAAAGGTCAACCCATGGCTAACACGCTGCATGAACTATTTCGAGTGAAGCGTATGCTAGACATTGTTGCGAAAGTGGTACCCCGGCGAAGCAGGGGCGACCGAAAAGCGACATAGGTGAGAACGCGTAACTCAGCGTATCTGGATAGCCAGAGTCGATGTGGGTTCTGATGGAAAGGAGAATTGAAGCGAGGAAGACCACTGGATCAATGGAGACATCCTACAGGAAGCAGGTTAGCAAATAGAGCAGCTTGTAGTGTTACAATCAGGGTTGCCGTTCGTGCTAACAGAGTAGCTGCCACTTGCACTGCAGAGACCCACACCATGACAGACGATGCAACAGTAATATTCTGATGCAGTCTGGAAGATGATACGAGTGGCCTGATTTTTTAAGTTGGGTTTGTTGTCGCAATTTGTAAATAGAGACCGATCTGGTCCTCGAGCGTATAATGCTAGCGAGAACAGGTTCCGAAATATCCGGCAATATTTATTGCGAACCCGAAGGGTAAAGCTATTCGTGAGTGTGCGCAAGGTTGAGTGCCGAACTTTTAAATCGTACTTATCTGTGTGTCTGTCTGTAAATAACGCGGTTAGGTATACCTTCCACGTACTAAGTCCGATATAGCCTGTCCCCATCATAGGTCGATCAGTATGATAGGTGTCACTCTTTAGGTAGGTCACTAATTGCGACGGCATAGATAGTAAGAGACGTGCGACTAAAGCACGCATGCGATTAGCTCAAAGGTCGTACGAAACTAAAAAAAAACCAACGAAAATCAAAACGATGACGCACGGCTGTTCAGAGCTCAGAAGTAGTTGCATATCTGACACAACAGAATCAGTATCTCTATCAGCATCTCTACTACAAGTTATAGTGCAGCAAGCAGGTTGTCCATCCACTAGAACTAAGGATGGGAAGAAGGCTTCTTCCTGTAGATACGCCGGAGTCTCCAAAGTCGCCAAGGAGTAAGCGGCGCGCTAAAGTTTACGCGCCAGACGTGCCTCCTCATCGAGTAACACCGCTACTATTGCTCTTCGAGAACAGGCAGCAGCAGGCAAGTTAACTTGGACTGATAATTATTGTCCCACCTTCATATATACCCTGTATTTGTAGGCAAATGCTAAACGGCTGGGTTCTCTTTTTATTTGGCTGGGTCATTCTGATTCGTTATCCGAAGTAGCTCAGAATTTCGCCCAATTTCGTCAGGAGTAGATCCCGATACTCAATTCACCATTACTGTTTATACTGTGTACTCAGTTGCCAGTGCAAAGTAGCACGAGGCGCACGTTGATGCAGCACCAAAGTCTGGCTTATCCCCACACCGTTCACATCGACCACATAGTGCCACACAATAAGGGCGCAATCAGGGGTTGATTGCCATTTTCTGAGGCACCAAAATTATTCGTCTTCACCTCTCTCAAATCCATAATCATCTACGGCGCCGTCACTCAAGTGCACTAATCTTGTAACGGGGCGCCGGTCGCTTGTACTGTCACAGTACAAGCTACTTAGACTGAACACAAAGTAAGGTGGTGCCTCGAGACTTCACGTACACGCGTCGTGCAGAGGAAGGTTTCAACACGAGAAAAGGGTAAACAGTAGAAAAGTATTAGTATAGTTAATCCCCTGTCAATAAATCCTATTTAGTCTCTATTTAACTACATCTAAATACAACCATGTATTATAACTATCTGCTCACCACTCATGGCGTTCTTCTGTCGTGGCTCGGCTTTATTGGTTGATATCGTTAACCTATATCAACCAATGAGCATTGTATTACTTCTGCAGCACAAATTACTTATTTAGCCAATATTGTGAGAATATTCGTACTTGATATTTACCTTGTGTAAACTATCATGTAACGGAGGCACCCCGTTCCATCACCCCCCCCAACCATCACATTAGTGACTGATTGATGACTGAGTGACTCCTATCAGTGACTCTGGGAAAGGGAAGCACTTTACGTCACATTAGTGACTGATTGATGACTGAGTGACTCCTATCAGTGACTCTGGGAAAGGGAAGCACTTGTTGGTCAATTTCAACCATTCCTTCGTTCCCCTGCATGGTTAACAAGTCCATGTAGTGTGCAGCAAAAGCTGCTGGAAACGCAGCGATGAGACTACAATCCACTGCGGCGGATGAGGCAAAGGCCGTAAACGCAGCAGGCGACAACTTGCCTGCTGCTTCTTCTGGTGCAGGCTCATGCGATGATGCGCCGCGTGGCCTCGAGGATCACGACCTTGAGCTGATATACTCTGGCGAGTCGGACGGCGACACCGACTTGACGAAGGCTGCCACGAAGACAGAGACGAAAGCGGCGACGAACAAGTCGGTCTCGCGAAGCGCCATGAGCCTCGCTGAGCGTCGTGACATCTTCAGATCGTCCGACGAGTCGGACGATCCATCTTCGAGGCGGAGTCGTTCGCTTGAGAGCAATCAAGGCGGTGGCAAGATCCAGTCGGACTATGATGACGGTGACGCAGTAATGCGTCACAATCAAGACGATCTTGCGGGACGTGGTGTCGGTATTTGTATTGACACCACGCAGGAAGCCAGAGATCGTGACGTACTGCGCGTTGCTCCAGAGAAGGAGGCGTGGCTGCCTCCTCAGAGAGTTTTCGCCCGCTTTTCCGACACGGTAAGCGATCGTTATCGAATAAATAAGGATTTTCGGTTCATCAAGGCTTCATGGCCTTGACTCTAGTGCGAGTGACTTTCGCACTGAGCATGAGTTCTACATCGATGTGTTCTTCAAACATCGTCGGTACAGCAGGAACCATAAACGTGATGGTGCCTCGCTGATCCAGGCATGGAACGCATTCATCCACAACGTTGGTGAAATTGGGCATGATGCCTGGCTAGACAAGCTATTGCTAGCTCGAAAACGGTTTGAGAAACGGACCTCTACCGGTGCACGTTACAAACTGCATCTCTTATCGAGAGAGGCCGGGTTACCATGCCTCTCCTGGGGTGATGCGTGCCAATGTTGTGTGAACAACTTGACACGAGCTTCGAAAGAAGATTATCCAATGACCGATCCCTGGTGGAGGGCTCGTGTCTTGTCGGAGATGTTCGAGGGAATATCACATTTGCAATCCCTCTACAAACGCGCTGGGCGTTCGTCTCCGACAGGCCTTCTTCTTCATCGGATGTGCCTTTTCATACCGCTCGACATGGCCCAACACGTCCACCATCAGTTGCGAGCGAGGTTCCCAACTATCCGCCGAGGGCGGATAGCCGCGCTACCGGACGAGGTAACTCGTACGACGTCCTTCCACATCACGGTGGTTCATTAGTCGTTCCACGAGGAAGCGTTGACCACCGCGAGTATCAACCAATGGATGAGGTGGAGGAGGGAACACATCCTCCGACCGATTCGCGGGGCCAATTTTATGCTATGAATCAGCTCGACCGCGTAACGTATGAGTTGCGCGAGGACCTCGAACAAGAGAGAGGCAGGCGTCTGGATTTGCTTGGCAATGTGAACCGTCTGAGATCAGATCGGAAGAAGGACAGGGAAGAGTATACTTTTGCCTATATGGCGAATGAGCGGGAACAGCTTTCTCTCCGCGACGAGCTGATGGAAGCTCTTCAGGATATCTCTCGCCTTTGCAGGGAGATATCCGAACTTCAGACGCGGGCTAAGATCCAGCATCGCGAGCACAAGTATCTGTTGGAGATACTAGTGCTCAAGGGCTTTCTTCACCGGAAGAAGCCCCGTGCTGATAGTACGGCCTAAGGCGACCGACGTAGAATGTAGAATGCGTGCGCATCTTACGTCGCAATTCAATCGTATATGCGTTGCCTAGGGGAGCAGCACACGAAATGGACCGATGAACTTGGGTAGTAACTTGTTACTTCCCACGTTAGCACTATGTGTCGAGTTAGGTTTACCGTAGATAGTTGAAAAAACATCCTTCCTTCCATTCTTGTCAGCGTTTCGGTTTTGTCGATCTGCCGCCTCTGCGATAGAGTCTTGCACAAAACGGACGACCGTTTCGCGAGCCAGTATTTATTCATCTGCTGACTCTCTGTCTTCATCTGCAGTGCTCTTGGAGCGTACTGTAGCAAGATCACTTGTCGCCTCTGTGAGTGTGTCTTTGGACGCACTAGACGTGATGCTGATTTGATCAGTATTGTGGCCAGTTAGAGAATCTTCGCTCTTACTTTCGTCTTCTTCACCAAAGCCGATGTTATCGACATCGACGTCGAAATTGGTGACCGCATTGTCAGCACGTGAAGAGTGAGAGCCGGATTGACGGTCGCTCGAATGAGTCCCTCCCCCTCCTTAAACGAGAGCCACACTCTAAAAAGGGGGGAAGACGCGGATGACGTAAGCCATTCACGAAGAACGGTGTGTGCGTCGTCGACGCATGGAATTAATTGTTGTGGCGAACTCCACCATCGGCAGAAACTCGCTCAAATTCTTGAAGGAATGGACATATCCTCGAAGGATCTCCACGATTGGCGCGTTCGGTCCGACCATCCGTTTCAGGACGGTCAGACGTGGACATCTTTCAGCGCGTTTGAAAGTCCAAGTGTATCGCAGACGGCTGCGGTGACCAGACTGCACTTGCGGGTTCCTTTAAATGGATTATGTTGCGCTTACTACTAACGCACCTGTGTTGTTGTTGCTCATAAGATTGGAGTTTGGCCAGGAAGCAAGAGATCTGGTTGGGTTCCAGACGCGAGTCGCACTGATATCTTCATTTTGAGCTTTGCACAAGCAAGTGAGTAAACAGTAATAGTGAATTGAGTATATGAAATATACTCCCGACGAACTGGGCTTATTTTTGAGCTACTTCTGATAATAAATCAGAATGACCCAGCCGAATAAAAAATGAACCCAGCAGTTTATCATTTACCTATGTGTATGTGTATTTATCGTGTTTGGTTGAATTATTGTTTATTTAGAATGTCACGAATCGTTTTATATAATTAGGTGATCGTAAACGTTTTCGTATCGGAAGTGTATTAAAAAGCGTTTATAAATTACTGATAGAATTTTAAGATTACGAAATACAAGAACTTAACGGAAACAAAATCCCAAAGGCGAGCTCGCCTTTCTCATGACAATCTACGTATGTGGTGATTAAATACATAAACTTGCAAATGATATGATGCTACAATCCTTTGTTGTGTCTGATATTTTTACCTTTTCCTCGACATTATCAAGCAACCGTCGCAAGCCGTCAAACTGAAACAGAAGCTGAACCTTCAGCTAGACATGCTCGGGATAGTCAAGATTTATATATGCTCGATGTATTTAGACATTTTTTTAAATGTCAGCTAAATCTTTTCTAATATCAATCAGGAACCGCTTCTCGTCGCCAGAATGAAACAGAAGCTGAGTCTCAAGCTAGACATGCTCGAAACAGTCAAGGTTTGTATAAGCTCGATGTATTTGCGCATGTTTTAATTTATTATCGAAATCTATTTTAACAAATTTTGTAAGAACTGCCGCGCGTCGCCAAAACGAAACAGACGCTGAATCTGTAGCTAGACATGCTCGGAATAGTCAAGGTTTGTGTATGCTTTATGTATTTGGACGTGTTTTTAATCGTATCTTAAACTATTTCAATTAATTGTCTAGCAACCACCGCACGCCGCGATATTGAAACAGAAGATGAAACCCAAGCCAGGCGTGCTCAAGATAGTCGAGATACATATGTGCTTTTTAAATGTCGATATAATCAAACATATTGTATTTATTATAACACTATGTGCTAATACTTGAATCTTCATCAATTTCAAAGCTTGTGCTGATCGTCGTGCGACAGAGTCGGAAGATCAGAAACCACTACAAGTCTCCAAGACAGGGAGGCTAGAATACTACTACATAGAAATGATGCATCCGTATCAGTTATTGATACGGTTTAGAAGACCGAATACCTGGACCAGTTTGATGCGGCCAAAAATGGTCCCCTTCATGAGTAAGTTTGGTGCTGTGAAGCCATGGAAGGTTCTATTTGGACATGCGCAAGTACAACCCAGGTCATTGTTTAAATTCTCGTGAACTTTGACCCACTACCGACGTGACCTACGCATCTCCAAATTATGTTTTCAGACGCTGCATGAGAGGTTTGCTATACTGCGGTTTCTATAGGCCACGTTTTTTTTTACTAATTCGAGTTTATAACTTTTTATAGGTTCTGCTGGAAAATGTTTTGGAAGTGAAAACGATATGATACCCGATGATTCTTTAATACCTTCTCACATGAGAGTTCTCTTGAGAAAGCTGACAATAATTGAAGAATTGCTGTTGTCGCACGTTCTCCCTGTGATGTCTGTTTTCAAGCTTAGGACTGCTCATAATATCCATCGTGGTTATGTTGTCAGCTTTCGACAAGAACCTGTCGCATTTATTGATGAATTTCCTCGTCTAGCTGACAAGATTCCCTTTATTATCGTAAAACGTAATGGCCAAGACAACACATCTGTCGAGTGCAAGGTCAATCAAGCACGGGTACAAGCGGTTTGGAGATTTTTGGTCCAGCACCACCCAGAATTCGTGAAGAGGAATATTGCATTCAGTCAAGAGAATTGGAGTTTTCTACCTAAAAATGACGTACCAGAAGAACTTTCCAAAGTAATTGTCGAAGATGATGATATTGTGGCATCTGATGAAGGTCCTAATCCCGCAGATATTAATGATGAAGATGAAGCGCCATTCCACTCCTTCGTTCAGGATACTGGTAATGAACCTCTGGAAACAGATCGTTTGCATCGCGCTTTTGCCTGTCCTGATGAATAGTCTAAGGCATTTAACGAGTTCGAGACACCTTCAATTGCCGCGATGGATTTTGTATAATTATTTTATCTCTGATTTGCAGACCCTACAAAACCTGATCGGCAGTTTGCCGTATCCGAGACTGATGAAACTGCTCGCCTCCTTCATTTTGCCGAACTGGATCCTCTTTCTCGAAAATTCTATTCCCCTTTTGCAGAGTATGATAGATTTAAATTCTGGATGAATGACAGGATAAGACGTCATCGAACGTTATCTCAATCTACCAGTTGCCTAAAGAAAAATCCCGGAGACGCAACTCTTACGATTGACTATTTACGCCAAATGATACTCGACAACAGTTGGGAATATTTGATGAAAAGGCTCACTGCTTATTCGGCTAATCTTACTGGCTCCGATGCTTATTTGCATCAAGAACTCGTAGCAAATTTTCAGCAAATAGGGTGTGGTACCGCGTTTTTTATTCATCTTTGCCGATTACTGCTGGTAGGACCTTCATAGGCTAATGCCTGGAGGACTTGTTGAGCCAAACAGACGCTTTCTTAGTGTCGCCAAAAATCCTCATCTGGTCGACTGGTACTTTTCTGCTCGTCTAGATTATTTTTTCCGATGTTTTTTAAAGACTTCCTTGACTCTGAATGGATATGGCACAGCTATAAAAGGCAGCCTTGATCCGCAATTCACGCGCATGGTGTAGTCAAGCTTAAAAATGATCCTGGTATTCCGAGTTTGGTTGCTACCACATATAGTGGACGATTGGCTGAAGAACAGATGTAAAGATTTATGTCTTAAATTGTGATTATTATGAGCAACCTAAGGAAATTTAACTTGCGGGAAATTAGCAGAGCAGACTGTTATAACTCAAGCTGATACCCTTTTGACAACGATGAATTCTCGGTCTCGATTTGAATCTGATTCTGTGGGTATTCCAGATCCTCATTTATGTACCAAAAAACTATTAGAATTTCTAGACAATCCTGATTTTCTGAATGCGGATTATCTAGAAGTCGCAAATTGCTGTCAGCGCCACATTTGTCGCCCCGACGGATATTGCAAGTTAAAAAATGGATCGGTTGTTGATATAATTATTCGATACAAATTCAAAGTTTTACGGCTATTCATTTTGAAGAAATCGGTTCCTCCGTGCGTGCTAAAATTACATTGAGAAGAAATGACCCATGGTTAAATATAGATAACTAGATCATGCACCAGCATTGGAAAGCTAACGTGGACCATCAGATAATTCTTGATAGTCACGCTGCTGTAGCCTACATTGTTAAGTATACATCTAAGACTGAACAAAGTGGAAGATCGTTGCAGAATATCTACAGGTCTGTGATACAAATGCACAGGATTCCGACAATCCAGTTGCGAAGCTGAGATCTCTAATGATTCGGCGTGCTGACCGTCGGGATGTCGAAGGGGGTGAATCCTCTTGGATAATTTTCGGCGGTAAGCGCTGCCAGTCATCGATCAATTTTGTGTGGCAATCCCTCGAAGTCAGTACTCAACAGGTGCGCATTAACAAAAAAAACACCGAAGAGGTTATCATTGCAGACAACTTGCTGAGTCTTTTTGCAAAACGTGCACAAAATCATCCCGAATATTCCAATTTAAACTTGGAGCAACAGCCTAATTTGATTGAATTTTGCCGGAATTTTGCGATCAAGGGTATCAAATTGGCCAAACGTTCAAAACCGGATTGTACGATCGTTGTTACCTTTCCAAAGTTATAGTGGAAACAGCCAATCATCTACTTACAATCTTTGTTGTCAGTATTCATTGATCAAATATTCGTCTTGGTCTTTTGAAGACCTTGAAGAGATGGATAATGAAGATGACGCCGAAGACCGATGGAACAATTTTCTGGAAACAGTTAATGCTAATCTTTCCCGATATTGTCGTGAGGATGTTGAGCTTCGGAAATCGATGGTTCAAGCAAGGGATAGGGGTGAATATGAGCTAATGGAAGAACTGGACTGTGAACATGATCTTGGAGAACCTGAGCAATGGATGGTAGCTGAGCTTTTTCCACGTAATGGGCAACAGATCCTATTTCAACGACTTGTTGACCCCAACTATGAGTGGCACGCAAACATTCAGCTGAGTTACACCAAGGCATCTTATGTAAATGCTTCAAATTGGCTAAGTCCAATGGCCAAACAATACCGTTCGGATTTCGGGTATGCTTAACTCCCGGCTGTTATTCATCCCGATTTGAATCGAAAGCAGATGTAATGTTTTGATATGGTTATTGAAGCTGCGCGGAATGAGAATCAACTTTTATTGATCAGTAATGGAACAGCAGGGACTGGTAAGTCACACACTATATGTGGAAATTTTACCGCACTTGGTCGTGAAGATGTTATCCGTGGATCTTTCACGGCAAAAGTGTCTTTTTTAATTTGTGGATTTATCTTGAATTCATTTTTTTTAGTACCGGTTAAGGTGGGATCTCAATCTTCTGATAAGCTTAAAGGAGATTCGCTAAAGAAAATTTAAGACAGGTTAGTCAGAGTTCTCGTAGTGATTATTGACGAGACCTACTCGGAAAACTTGAGAGTCGACTGCGTCAAGCTAAGGGAAGACGAGACGTGTCGTTTGGTGGTGTTAATGTGATACCAGTTGGAGATCCGGGACAACTACTTCCTGTTGGTTGTACACTTCTATATGGACATTTCGATAAACAATTTGTTTGCAAGGAGAAATCGCATATGCAAATTTCAAGAAGGGTGTTATATTAGACCAGGTTGTTCGGTAAGCAAGAGAATCGTAGTGACCCTCTACAAGCTCAATTATGTGTCTACTGAAGGATTGTCATGACGGGGTTGTACTTAAGTCTACGTGGGAGATCCTGATGACGCGATCACCGACAAATATTGGTGATACATGTGAGAAAGATTTCTTGGATGCTGTGATACTTTCTACTGAAAATGCGAAAGTCGATCGCTATAATGCAGAAAAGTTGAACAAAACTGGAAACCTTATCACGCGCATTATGGCGAGTAACAGTTCGTCTCGAGCAAAGTCAATGACTTCTGACAAGTTCAGGGGATTGGAGAACTCATTATATCTTGCGGGTGGAGCACAGGTTAATTTGACATCTAATATTTGGCAGGGCGTCGGACTAACAAATGGATGCAGGGGCGTGGTCCAAGATATCGTGTATGAGAACGGTCAAGCCACACTGATATGCACATCTTTATTGTTGTAGAGTGGTACGACTACATTAGACCACCATTTTTCGTGGATAGTGGATACAGAGAAAATGGATTCCAATGTCGGTTTCTAAGTTCTTTTCTGACGATTACAAACACAATCGGACACAATACCCGATTTGATTGGCATATGCAATGACCATACAGAAGAGCCAAGGGTAGACATGGGATCGTGTTGTTGTGAATTTGGAAAGAGAGAGAAAACTCTTGAATTGGCTTTTGTCACGCTATAAAAAGTTCAGCAAATTTGACATATGGCGGTCATACCATGCTCATACGACCGACTTTACAAGATCAGAGTATCGAAGAGTTTGCCACCACGAAAGGTGAAAGAAATGAGGTTGACAGAGCTGGCCAGGAATACTCTACGTGAGGCAACTTATAAAGATTACGTCTACTTAGTAGTAGCACGTAATTATACATACTACTCAGTTGATATACCTAATTATACATATTGATCAGAAAAAGTGTTAAAATCGTAAGATGTACGTGCAGGTATTTATTCTTTTATAAATCATAGTGAATACTGGTTACATCAAATCAGCTTTTTTCTGACTTTGTCACAATCACACGGCTGAGGATCTCGAACGAAGCTAAAGCGGATCTGTGTAATGATTGCTTCCGCCAGAATACTTGAGTTCGGCGGTTGGAGAATGCACGTGCTGTTTTGAAGGCACTAATTTCGTCACCTTGTCTATTCCCACAATTTTGACTGCAAGTCAAATCGCTGTATCACTCAAAGCTAATAAGTAATCGAAGCAGCTACAAGTTGAGTAGGACAAGTGCAAGCTCGTAAGAACGCACGTGTTCTACTCAGCTTGTAGCTGCTTTGACTAACCAGGTATCTGCCAGCCAAGTAATTCGAAGCACTGCTTAGAATAACAACTTGATGCTTTCTTACGATCGCTGACACCACGACATCGTCAATGAAGATATCGATCGAAACAGCCAAGATCGCATTTTCCGATCCTGTAGATGACTCGAAATGGCCAAGCTTTACATGCCCTGTCACGATGCCAACAGAGGTACATCCATGCTTCCTCAGCTTAGCTTCACAAGCAAACCCACCACCTAATTTCCCATTCAATTTGGTCTTGGTCTTTACGATCGATGATGAAAATTCATTACTGTCGCCCCATCTATTATCAATATTCTGCTTGCTTATAACTATAATCATTGAATGATTTTTCTTGTGTCAAGTTTTACCTTTTGCTCGTTTTTAATAATTTAAACAACCTTGAACAATTTTATCTTCAAGACATAAAATTATACATTTTGGTTTATACGTTCGTTCCTATACGTGTGTATGTCTTACAAACACTAAATGTCTATAATACTAAACAAAGATGTATTAATCTGAAACTTGATTTAGTTCCATGAACTGAAATACTTATATCAATAGGCGAGCTCCAGATCGCGCTCCCCTATCTTTTTAGAGCGAACGTGAACAGTGCGTGGCTTAGCGAGAGTACATATGGCTGGTTATGCGGGTGAGGACACTATTAACCCGGGCATCGAGTTGTGGCCATCACAAATGCCGTTCGTTCGTGGTTGGGGGCTCAATTGTTATTTGGTAGTTCTAGGCATGGGATCGCCACTATTAAAGACAACTCAACCCGAAGCTCTGGGTTCATGGATCAACAGACGACGTCTTGTGGCAGCCCGCAACAGTCGAAACAAAAACTGGTAGAAAAATTCTGTAGATGGGCAATAGCAGCATCTCTCTTGATGGGGCTCGAGTAACTAGCATATAGGTCCAGGCAGCTACAAACAAAGCCACTTTTTCCTAGTAAGAATCTATATGTAAGCCCTGCTAAACAGAGATGCAACTACCCGATTACGCGTTATGCGGATTGAACATACTGGCAAACCCTGTCCATGAGGCTACCGACGAGCTGTACATACATGCTCCATTAGGTATTCAAAGAAGTTGATGATAGCTTGCAACCAACACTAAGGTTGCCTAACTTGCGAACCACCGGCAGGGTGAGTAAAGATTCTTGGGTGGAAAGAATACTAAAAATACGCCTTGCCGAAAACCAATTGGATAGCCTTAACACGAGTGTATAGCCGACAAAAAGGTTGAACCGCAGTCAAAAATTTATCAGGTTTAACCCCTTGTCTGTAAAATTCCTACCGCGAAATCCTTTTTCTTTGAAAGGGATCAATGGGTGACGCTAGCCTATCTTCTTCAACGCTACTCACCTCCATAAGAAATCTCCAAATTTCTCGAGATTTGACGCCTGTGCACGTGAAAATGGTTTTGCGATTGCCGTTAGAAAGTCGTTGTGGCGGGGTATTCACCTTTTATTATTGAGGTGTTGACGCTCTGTGCCAAAGAGTCTAACGTCGCATCCTGCCCCTTTAAGGAACCACCTACAAGACAGAGATCAACAAAAGATTGTCTGGTTCTTACGCGTTCGTCCTCTTTTAAAAGTGAACTATGCACACTGTCCATATTTTCCACAAAAGTACCGCTCGCCGGGCCTATGGAATTTTAGGTCTGACAAACCGGAACATTGGTGGAACTAGGACCCCCCTCGCGCACGAGTGAGTCCAGGAGTTACCGGACAATAAGGCATAGAGTTGCCTGATATTGAATGAACAAATCCTCACTAGTTATTTTTTTCGATCTACATGACTCGGTGTTGCCGTGTGTGTCGCATGTCCTAAGTTACTACTCCATTGGATACTGAACTAGCTTTCTTGCCATTGCAGGATATCGAACTAGATAACGGAATAAAACTCCTGTTCCAAACGTGATGGTCGGGACCCATCACGGACGAATGACCCA
>JH597777.1:125215-141277 GCA_000173235.2 Hyaloperonospora arabidopsidis Emoy2
ATTGCTCATGGCAGTGTACGAAACGATTTAATTTCATTCTCAGGAAATAATTCCATGATATGTGCTTTCCCTTCAATCGGCAGTGGCGGGTTCAAACTTTCGAGAGCAATATCAAAAATACCCAAGAAGTTTCTGTTCAGTTCATTATTCAGGGATAACCTAGAAGCAATGCATCCAGATATAGACGGTCAGCTCTTTAGATACCACGCTCGTTGTGATAAAAGGATTATCACGCGCATCGTTGGACGTCGGACTAAAATTCCAGCTAAATGATACCCAATTATTTGGTGGAAGCATAATGAGGGTAGATGTAGAAACAGCGGCATAGTTCAGCCTCGACAAATGCCCTTTGGGAGAGTTAGACACAAACCAGTCATTTTAATTGTCAGACTCGACGAACACAAACGTTCCACGTACATGTTCCTACAGCCTGAGCTAATAATATATCTTAAGCTACGATGGTTGTAGCTAGCATAATTGAACTCTTCTCATAATGCTAACGAACAAAATGAGTTGGTACATGATGCCTTCGATGCACGCGACGCGCCTGCAACTCTTCGAGATTTCTACTGTATTTTTCGCCCGTCTTTATATACAAATCATCGATAATTAATCAGGGGGACCCTAAAAAACAAGCAGCTCGCTTAGAAAATAAGTGGATAACTGCAAATCAGTGGGTAGTCACAAAATATGTAAATAGCCTTCAAGAGGAACCGTTAATCTCCCCTCAGTTTTCTGGTAAAATCCACTCAATTCGATATAACGCTACATGATTGGCTAATTTATAGACATGCCTTAAGGGTATTATATCACAATAACCGGGTTTTAGAGATATGTTTGACCTAATTCAGTATGGTTCGAATTATTCTTATGAATTCTTAAGCGAAAGATTATGTTAAGCTTTGCCTGAAACGTTTGCGGACTCGAAGCTTTTACGTCCACAGATACTCCCAATCACTCATTAGATTTTAAAGGTAGACGCCTCTACAACAGCAAGCAATCCTCAGCACGCTTTCATGTTAAGGTTTCTGCGCTAATGAGTAGTAAGACTGCTACTTTCTTTATTATTCATTTTATACGTATTCGGATCGTTCGTGTCGCGTGCACGCGACATGCGTTATACTTTTTGTCCTGTTTGTTACTGAATAACTTCCTATTTTCTCGAGCTGTTACGGATCTGTTAATGTGCAATGCAGGTCCGCCTAAGAGTATGCAGGAGGACATTAATATGGTCGTGCACAGAGATATTTTGACAAGCGCGCATGCGGACGCCCCTGTTATTACAAATATGTTAAGGCACTGCAACAGCTGAGATACTGCTTTACGATAATCCAGTTGCTGGTGCGTGAAGCCAAGGAAAACTGCATGTTCGTGTAATTAAGCGTCTAATTCAGTAATGCACGAGTGATAGTGCCTGCAAAGTTAATAGACTCGTACTGAGGGATGCAGTCAAAGTTATTTTGATCTATAAATTGGTTCCGACAAGTTCTGTAGGTGTTGGTGTTGGTTCGATTAAACTTCCACTTTGTTGTGCATTGTGACCTAACCTAATACAACGACCGCATCATCGTCAAACGTTCTACGAATTTATTGCATCAGTGATGCTGATCGTTGCTTGCTTTGGTTTAATATGATGACGTTACACTCACTCACGTACTCACTCACATATGTTGATATAAGGACTTCGCTTTCTTGGCATAATGCCCGCCGACAATGACGTCCACCACTCGACATTTTTGCGCGAAAAAAATTCAATTGTAAATGATACGACAAGAATGACTTTTAGAATCCAGCGGATGTGATATTGTTCCCCCTATTCTCGACTGATATTTGTCCAATCATGTAGCGTTTTATCAAAACGAGAGGGGTTTACCAGAAAACTGAGGGAAGATTACCGGTCCCCCTACAAGCGTGTGAACGGCCTCCCGAAATATAATTTTTATCTGCATTTATTCTAGGGAAAATAAAAAAATGCCCCAGATAGTCGGAAAATAAAAAAAAGCCCCAGATAATTGAAAAACAATGCCCCATGTCCTATTATACTCATGTTAAAGTGGTACACATAAAAACCCACATCGCCAGTCATTTCTCATTAGTAATTTCTCTCGATCTCGACCAAAGCTCTGTAGGAGCAGCCCCGGACGGGGTTCTGTGCGCGCGGACAACGATGGAAAGACGTGACACGTGTTCCTATCATCGTCCGCGGTCTTACACACAGACTACCTGTGCTGTTGTTATTTTCATTGATGTAATTGGTTTGATTCTTGTTGATATTGTTTTTAATGTTATTATTTTATTGCTGTTACAGTTGCACCCGTTTGTATGGTTACTGCTGCTACTGCAGGTACGTTGAAGCTGCTATTGTTGTTGCAGTAGGTGCTCGCTTGAGATTGATGGTACTGCCGCTTATGCTGAATTATTGTTGCTTTCATACTGGTTTTAGTAGAGTTAGGTGCTGCTGTTACCACTTCTACTTTGCTACTGCTGATGCTCCAGGTACCGCTGATGCTGCTGTTGTTGGTGCAATTGTGGAAAGACATCTCCGGTCCATATCATTAGCTAGTTTTGATAAGAGCATTTAATCATATCAATACACCCAATGAATCTATCCTTTACGAATCTTACGGTTTATCGATTGTCAGTATTGCAGAATATTGCCTACTCCTTCTTAGTAAGCATTAACAGCTGCTTTAACATGAGTATACTAGGCCGTAAGGCATTTTTTATTTTCCAATTATCTGGGGCTTTATTTTCTAATTACGTGGGGTACTTTTATATTTTCTAATTATGTGGGGTATTTTTTATTTTCCAATTATCTGGGGCATTTTTTATTTTCGTGATTAAATGGGGATTTTTTTTATTTTCCCTTTTTTTAACAGTAACTGTACCGCAGTCATTTCGCTATTTATTACATGTTTGCCTCCACACAAATTGCCTCGCAAAACCATCCCTCAAAAAGCTCACAATGAGTGAATCTAGTTGGCCTCCTTCTAATCCCCTTCAGGCAGAAATCTATAAAAACCAGAGCAAAGGAAGCGGCTTACGCCTTTGCGTCTGAGAATGGCTTGGTGGTTGCTGTACAAAGGCCGAATGAATGGGGTTATTCTCCATGTACAAGAAAGTTTTAGATGCAATGTGCGCAGGGAGGACTCCATCGCATCCGATAATTTAAAGAACCAGATCTCAGACAAAGGTCAACAAAAAGAGTAGACTGTACGTATGTGTTTGTATACCTCTTTTTGAACGAAAAGTGGACCACGACGCCTGAAAAAAGGTGTACTACCGTGCCGAACTCTCACCTGCTTGCTTAGTTCCACTCAAAAGGTGTGGGTGGAATCGCGATCGGCAGCGGATACTCCTTGGGTGACGACGTCTTCCAATATACTATGAAGCCCAGGCTGCAAGTTTCTCATCTACTGTTGTATCGCTGTTCATATCTGCCGCTACCTTTGTCGCTGTGCAGGAGATAATTCTGGCGCAATTGCTAATATTCTTGTCGCGGGCTGCGACCCTTAACACTCCTGATAGTATACTCTGCCCGGCTACTGGTTTAAATCTCTGTAAGATTATTTTCTATAGTTTTTGTAATCATCTACTTATTTATAACCAAACAGACTACCCTTACTGTTCCATGTTTTGATTGTCCACTCTTACGCTTGTAGGATATCCACTTGTTTTTTAGGCGAGTTGCTTGTTTTTTCTGGATTCCCCATTTCATTTATATCTAGTATATGGTAACACCATCTACTTACTACGCGGACACCCCTCAGATGAAAGATATTATCCTAATCTTTTGATAATGGCGCCTCCAAAATTTAATACGTGACTTTTCGCTCCTGATGAGCATTGCGGTATCCCGTTTAAGCCGCAGATTTAGTGCCGGCGAGTCCTAAGTACGTAATTGTGGTCTTCCCTCTCTCAATTGTTTTGGTAGATTTATTTAAACCAAGGTGGACGATACAGTGTTGGCGTTCGTGTTGTCGCAGATTTTTTTTTTTTTTTTGACTGCTGCACCGGCGGCTTTACAGAAGTCAAGTTTCGGTACGATAACTTGATGAAAAACTTCATACTGACGCATATATCGGTCTAATTCACCATAAATTTTATCTTTCATTCAAACAGATGTAGATATTTCGTCCGGGTATAGCACGCTGCTATAGCGACTCCAGGTACGAAGCAGAGGTTTTCGATGATGCTGCCCTGTAAACTTTGACATTCCTGTGCGCTTTCTATAATGCGCTTTGATGACTTCGAACTCAACTGCTGCATTGCACATCCTTGGACACGACCATGTGCGATAAAAGCACTCTCTGCATCCTCTGAAGACTTACTGAAAGTGTCGGTTAGCGGTGGCTCAGGCATCTATGTAGTACATACAGATTTTTTTATAGTGTGTCATTGTAACGTAATGTAGTATAGTCAGTGCTGAATCTTTGGTATGAATGCAGAGCGCAGTTACTTCTCTTGTTCATCTTTTTATCACCAACCACCTCTTGCTCTTCATATCAATTTTCATGACCATATAGTATGTCCGTGTGTGTCTTCGGGGTACATCTAAAACACGAAATGAGGAAGGAGGCTATGCTAAATTAGGCGAGATCACAATAGCTTTATACATAATACGTGAGTTTTGGTGAGGTCGTAAGTAAAGAAGGGTCTAATACTCTGTATTGCACTGTGATTATCTCCCTTATTTTTTTGATAATTTCAGAAGTCACCGGCATTGTACGATACTTTTTATTTAAGGGGTATTCGCGTTGTAAGTAGAGGCGTCGGCATTGTAAGATAAAGATTTTATCTTTTATCCAAGGACTGTTTGCGTTGTAATAGGGGCCATGCATTGAAAGAGAAGGATAATTTATTTTATTCAAACGGTGTCCGCGTAGTATGTAGGGGTGTCTGTCTAGCCAGTCTCTATAAAAAGGCTTCATTTAATCACTAAAATAAAAAAAATGTCCCAGATAATTGAAATATAAAAATGCCTCACGCCCTAGTAAACTTTAGCTAATGTGGTACACATGAAATCCCGCATATTTTATCATTTCTCAACAACCATTTTACGGCCGTGCTCAACCCCCGCCCTGTAGGGGATCCATGGAAGGAGTTCTGCCGTGGGCGTGCTGCGCCCGAGACCACCAGTTGTGGGCGCAGATGGCACAGGGAGGACATGAATGCGTCTTTATATTGTACGGTCGCGGCTTTAAACGTAGACAGTCGGTGCTGAGATTATTGATTGTATTGTTTTTGATATTGTTTTTATTATGATATCTTTTACTCAGGTTATTATTATTGATCTTGTAATTTTTGTTGTAGCAGTTGCTGTTTTTGTGGTATCGTTGTTTTTGCTAGTTGCTGATGCCGCATCTGTTGTTGTTGTTGTAATTGATTTTATGCTGCTTCTGCTTCTTTTGTTACTGCAGCTGATGTTGTCATTGTTACTTTTGCTTTTGTTACTGATGCTACTGTTGCTGTTGTCGCCACTACTGTTGTTGTTGTCGCCACTGCTGTTGCTGTTATTAGTACTGGTGTAGCTGTTATTTTTGCTGCTATTACTACTGATATTGCTACTGCTGTGATTGTTCTTGGTGCTACTACTGTATTGTGGTGTTGTTAGTACTATAGTGCCGCTGTTGTAGTTGGTTTAGTCGTGGGATAGGAATTTGCTTCCTGCTAACCAGCTCTAGTTCTTCATCATATTAAACCATTTCAATGGCGATCTTGAATCCATTATACCTGTTCGAATCTTATTTAAATAATTCGAAAGCTGTTAGCCTTCTTCGACTGCAGGCGTATTGCAAGAAGAACAAGGTGCGAGAATGCCTTAAGCATAGTCTGTTGAAGTTGTTTTTCATTTTATTGTACAAAAAGTTGCTTCATTGGATTCGTCTGGATGTTTTGGATTGCCATCATAAATTTATGAATCTGACACGTCATTTATTCTGGATTATATAGGATATTGTCGACTTAGAGTGCCGCGTGCACAAACCGGAGTCCAATTTGAAGGTACAATACAAAGCAATATGAATCCGGTACCAGTGATGCTGGAGACATTTAAGTGCTATTGCAGGAGTTCACCGGTGCTGTTAATATCTAGAAAATGCAAGAACAGCACTCTGGACGTGGAGAGGTGATACATATTGAATGTCTTGTGTATAATGTTAATAACATTACACACAAGACATATGATTTGGTCGAAGTGCAGATCACTTTGGCATATTCATTATGGTCTATAGAAACAGATACACTATGCATTGAAACCTACGGTACGGACTTCAACAAATTTTATTTTACTAGTTTTTCCTACTATATTCGTCAGCACTTGGCATGCGGCCCTCTTATGTTCAATTCGGGGTGTCACACCACGTGCTGCGTTGTTACGATGTGCTACAGAACTACTATACGTATTCTTATAAAGTAAAATGGCAGCAAATAGTGGCGCTATGAATATTTCAGCGCCTACACCTCCACTAGATTCGACGTAAGTTTTCTCCCCGGCGCCTAGCTTGCAGCCCTTTTCAATTATGTATTGACGAAATGGCACTGATATGCGATCATAGCATAAGTTCACTCTGTAACAGTGAATATCTGCGTGATCGTAATCTAACTCATCTGTTCTAGTGAGTCAGAAGTATCAGCAATTTGCGTGTGTGAATAGTGATGGTTCAAGTATTGCATTAGTCCCTATTTTAGTATATAATAGGTTAAGTCCTACATCGAAACACGATGTCGGTATATTTGTGCAATGTTAACTTATGTTAACTAGGACGTTAGACATTTATTTATTCTCTGATTATCTAGAGTATTTTTTATTTCAAATAATCTAGGTTTTGTATTCTCGTGATCAAGTAAGGCATGTTTTATTTTTGGGGAAATAAAAACGCCCCATTTAATCACGAAAATAAAAAGATGCCCCACGTCCTTGTATACTCAAGTTAGCGTGGTACAGACAAAAATCATTTTTTAGTCATATCTCAATTCCCATTGTACGGCTGTGCTCGCCCCCGCCCTGTAGGGGGAGCCGCGTTGGGGGTTCTGCCGCAGGCGTGCTGCGCACCCAGCCACCAGTTGTGGGTGCGGACGGCACGGTAAGGTGTGAACGCGTCTTTGAATCTTCGGCCGCGGCCGTAAATGTAGACAACCAGTGCTGATGTGGAATGCTGCTGTTATAGTTGTGGGATAGGAATTCACTTCCTGCTCGTATGCTATAGTAACACACAGCATATTTGACCATTTATTAGACTATCATGAATCCATTCTATCTTTTTGACTCTCATTTTACTCATTTTAAGGCTTTATCAGTGCTGATGGCGACAATTCAGTGCTGTTGCAGGGATTAGTTGGTGCTGTTAATGTTTTAAAACTCTATGGAAAGCACTCTGGACGTGGAGAGTTCTTGAGGTAAAGAAAGTCAGACGTATCAGCACATTGCGTGTGAATGGTGATAATAGGTTAAGTCCTTCATCAAAGCATCATGTTGGTATATGTGTACCACATTAGCTTGAGTATACAAGAACATGGAGCACTTCTTCATTTTCCCTTTATTTTTCTATTATCTATCGACATTCGACTGACAATTTCCTATCTATTTTCAGAGAGAAAGGTACATGATCGGTATGTCATGTTTCATTAGGCTATCTACTGGGGTTTTCTACCCTATTCATTCTTTAAGGAACCCCCTTCACAAGAATGTTTTGGTATCAAGGTAGTTTTTCTTTGAATTCCCGCCGCACACCGACCCATCCCGTTTGTTTCTTTTGTCAGATATAGCTTATATTGCCTGTGATAAACCACACCTTAACATTAACCAATATATAGTCCCCTTTATTTAACAATGGATTCCGTTAAATCTACCTGTAATCGTCGCTGCTGTCCTTATCTTTTTGCACTTGAGACTGCTTCTACCTTCTCTTCAGCAGCATGCCGACACTCAAAACTTTATCATCACTAAGAAAAGGAGATTCATCAGATCCATATTTACACCTATGTGTTGCATGTTAATATGCGAACCCTATTCACATGAACAAGCTGCATTAGACCGACGATTTTTTCATTTTTCCAATAAATTTGACTACTTATCGGGTGTCGCACTGTTACATTAATTGAATGTCTTAAAACCACGAGATCGGTCTGGTGATAGAGCAGCTATTTATGAGCGTTTTCGTCCCCAGATGCTTTAGCTCTAATCTCCACCGAAAGCTTCTTGCTTCTTACAATCATGGAGTAAAGAGATTCTGCTGGCACAAAGTATTACTGTCGAATCTACAAGCTTAGCCATTCTTATTTTGTGCGCTCCTGACTTAGTCTTTACCTAGGATGAGAAATGCCTAAATGGAACAGTTTCTCCTTTCGCAACACCACTTATAGGAATTTAAATTTCATACAGCAAGATCTACCATCATGGAGCTTGATCAGAGAGAAGATTTTCGATCATGTTGACGGAGAAATCTAGTAGTGGCCAGATTTGGGTCCAAAATAAATCAGAACGAATGCTTAATGGCGCCCTACTGACACTTGCTGTTCTTATTGTCGTGTGGTGGAGTGGCGATCGTAAAGATGCCGATGCAATCCTTTTCTTCACTGGTCGGAACTACGAAGAGGGTCATCCGTTTTGTCGTGTTAACCTCTCCTCATCTTGTGTACTTATCGGTACGGAGATTTGCGCTCTTACTGTGTAGTTGACTCGATGTTGAACTTGATAGTGTTTGGTCTTGGTGAGGGGGCATGAACGTGGACATTCTCGTATTATTGCACTTGTAATTTGGGCACCCAGATCAATTACAGGTCAGAACTGGATCTTTAGTGCGGTGTAAGTGAGAAAGGGATTATGAGTATAGATAAATCATAAATAAAGTACAGAGTGACTTTTGAGTAGAAGAGTTCAAGTCTCGCTGATTCTTAACTCTTGAACGCTTATGCTGTAGTTTTCCTCGAAACTGCTAAGCGTAACTCTTGAGCGTTTATGCTGTAATTTTCATCGAAACTGCTTAGCGTAAAATTAATGACTATAGGGTCTAACCCAATTCTTTAGAACGGGTATACTCTTAAACTTGTTGTTATTATTTCTTTCGAACAAGTGGCTAAAATCCAAGTCTTCCTCTATGTGATGTAGCTCCATAACAAGATGCGTCAAGTTAAGTTATAGTACGGATCGGCATGGTAGACAGAACCTAAACAAAGTTTTATATACAATAAAGTCTTTAGACACATACCCAACAGCATTGAAGCCTTCCCCTTCTCAGCATTAGAAAGCACAATATATATTAACTAAATATATGGACCTTCCTGAAAAATTAGCATGACTCTCCTTACGCTACGTAAGATCCTCGATCACTCAGCGTAAGATGGAGCTCGAGAGATACGCCCTGATAACGTAGAAGGGTTGTATATACCTCTAGTGTGATCACTCCGATGAACCAACGTTTCCAAACACGTTAAAATTTCTATGTTCGCTTATAATTCGACTGAACTAAATGGTCTGAGCATAATTTCTTTAGGCCGCTGTAAAATCTGATCATCATCGTCTTTGAAATCCAACAAAACGACACCGCGGCAACTAATGGTTATGTGGTAAAGCGGACCGAGGAAATGTGAAGTGATCGCTGGGTTGATTGATCCCTAACTTCGACAGATCGTTGCATAGAATCGATTGGCTGTTAAGCTGCGCAATATCGAATATCACAATACCAAGATCGAATATCGCAATACCAAGATTGATTGTCAGAATAAAAAATTGACTGTCAGGATAACAAGATCGAGAAGGTGGTCAAGATTGGACATACGACCGGCGATCAAGTGTGATAGCTATCCGGGATGATGATAGACGGTAGGTAGTGATTTTGATCAGAAGTATGATCGACGATCAGAATGGTCGCGATCACAAATAGTGATCGACAATCTGTGCGATCGACGATCAGTGGTGATCAAGATCCAGCCGCACCGATCAATATTGAGACCGCGTGAGACAAGTGTGGACCAAATATACGAAGATATGATCAACGGAAATAGAGGACACGTGCAGCATATCCTGGTATATGGACATACATAATCGTAGCTTTAGCTTTTGGTTGGTTACGCTTTAAAGAATTCTATTCGCTTCTAAGTACACGTGTCAACTTCTCTTTCGGGCTGGATATTTGGCCTCCCGACGTCAAGAAACTTACACATACTGAAAGTAAGTGATATCTTCGGATAATTGGCTGGGGATCAAGACTTCTCATAACACCCCCAACTACGATTGGACGCAGCGACAACGTAAAGGACAAGTTGCAAGATTGCAAGATCTCAAGACGGATCGAGTGTTTAGAAGGTCAAGCGTTTCAAACATATACATATTGGTCAAGGCGATCTCGTTGGGCTCTGGGTGACTGATATCAGGCACCCTACCAGTATACCCATGATCGTGTGAAGATTTCCGCACGATCACACCAACCCCTTCCCATATACGGTCAAGTTTTCTCTCGACACGATTCCACCGAGAAGAGTGAAGCCCGCCCTACCGACGGTTACACAAGGTGAGGAAGAAATCAAGCACTGAAACGGAGTACTCCCTCCATTTTTCGGTCGTCTGGGCGCCAGTGGAGAGTTGGTATCGCATTAGCAATTTTGCGAATCCCACTCCACCACAATTTCGAGATTCACATTCCTACTTAATCGCTTGACTTTTCATTTCTATCAGTATCTGGTTGGCAGGAGGTACGAAGGAGTCACTCACGAACGGACGATCACTAGTCTTGAAGCAATATCTTTCATTATTCATATCAGAAACCTTAACCTTTATCGTTTTAAGCATTTTTAGCACCGCTCGTGATGATCCTTTCCCTTTCTTCCTATAATGCTGCAGTTCATACTCGTTTTACTGCTGATTCAGATTCTTTTGCCACTATTTAATAAATGGATGATCAATCCCTACCTTCCAGGCCCTTTGTCAGTCAGAATGATTTTGTACAAGCCATCAGGAATTACGACGCACGTCAAGGCTTCATCACTCACGTCTTTCTTAATTGTCCGCGTGACAACAAGCGATTTTACATGCGGTAGTCGCAAGGATCCACCATCGGCAAACCGGCGGCCGTCTTAAGGACTGTCTATATGTGTCAACTAAAACGTTTCGTCCCTCATACAAGCTCTTCCTCGCATTTTACTACCACCCACTATCGAAAGCGACTAAACGAAGCTGCTTTTGTTAATGTTACATATTCCACACATGTAGAGAAGAAGAGTAAAGTAAAATAAATCACTTACATTCTACACGTACCAGAAGCGTTTCACCCCCACCCCACCCCCGCCGGGGGCCTCGTCAGTGGCTTTGTCGATTTATAAGTGTGAAATACCAATACCTCTAGCTATCAAAGATCGACAATATCCACAATTAATTCTAGATGCCCTTAGAACAACCCATGTATACAGGAGTAGGTTGAATCTCGGACGTCATTGCATTCTCCAAAAATTTTCAACGACGAAATGAGGTGTTGACCGCATGAGCATCCATCCGCTGGAATTAACCTCTACTTCATTCCGTTCTCTGGACATCTTAAGTTGAGTCTTGACATCTGCGCTCCGGCCAACCTCGTTGATATTGAGCATCCCAGATATCCCGTATCCGGTTTCGCCCCCCCCCCCGCCGAGGTTCTCATCAGTGATTTCTCAATTTACAAGTGATAAATATCCATACATCTAGCTGCAATGGACCTTTTACAATACATAGACCCCTTAAGAAGATTCTACACATACCCTAGCATCAGTCGAAACTCTGGAGTCTATATCATTGCAATCTTCGCTTCTAACAACATATACACGGTGCATCAAGACGTCAACTCTCTCGAGCAAATTAAAATTCGTGGAGATCTTAACTTTTTATAAGTTACCGGGTTGGTATTATGGTTGTATTCTTGCTTAAATTTGCGATATGGTGCGCAGAGACTGGCAGCTTACACTAAAGTCATCCCTCTGATAACTTTAAATCTCCATGGAGACACTTTCGCATAGGTTACCAGAGGTTATTATTATTGGATTATGGTTGCGTCATACATATAATGTAGTATAGTCAATACTGAAAGGGTAAAATAATTGAGAACCTCCACCAGAACCACCCGCCACACTTACCCCTCCAATCAAAATCTCCTCAAAGCCAGTAGAATAAGATCCCCATAGAACCAAGAGACCACCATAAGAGGTCCCCAACTTTCATCTCTAAACCTGCTTCAGGTTGTGCCCCAAGGTCAGAAACACGTAGCCATCCTGGTGATTTGCTGAATTTGGTGGTCTTTGTGAGGAACAAGGTGTATTTTTTGGCTGACTCTTGGTTGACTAGCTGTTTACATATTTGAAAAAGACGAGAGTGCTCAGACATGGCTCATTAGCAAGAGATTCATAAGAAGCTAAAGAAGGAGTTGCAGCATAGGACGAATCAGTTACAGACATATTCACCAAGTTCGAGAAGTTTTTTTTTTAAAACATCTTAGGTAGTGCATGTACCTTGTATTATCTGTCCTAGGAAACCCACCATACTGACTTCAATCTAATCTACAGTCTAATGGCTGACACTTGCAGTGTCACGTAAATCAACCTTGATGCTGATCTTAAAATGGTTTACTCCCCCAGATTTGTTCTAAATTCTCGCTCTATTAACTTCTTTCTGGATTCTTCAATATTAGTTATACATTATAAGCAAGCGATCGCAGAGCAACCACGGCGGAAGTCAAATCTTAATAGTTAACAGAGATTATAAGTTATCTGGGGAAATTTATCAGAGGAGGATTGTATATTACACGATCACAACGTCTATCTTATCTTTGGATGTGGGTTCTGTGTGTCACAAAAGTGAATTATTAGTGTGGTGTTAATGCCCTTGTGATATTTAATCATTTCAAATTCCAAAGTTAGATTTACGAAAATGTGTTAGTACTTCAAGTAGATGATGACGGATTTGATTACATTTACCATATATAGATGAATGTTTGGACTACGGATCGCTGCACAATATAACTGGTTCATAAAAATACCTTGTTATTCTGACATGATACGGCCTTTATGATTATATATTTATCATTTTGCTGTCTTATTACTACCAAATGCACGTCAGATACTCCAATATGTCAGGTATTGGGATAATTAACCAAGTCTGACATTTATTTCTTGAGTTCCTTTGTGATGGGATTGCTGGGATACTGGCGCTTATATAGCAATATGACATCAAAGAACAGTGTAATAATTGCTTAAATTAGTTTATCTACAATTTTCCTAGCGTGCTACACCGTTGAACTTAATAAGAGTGGATTGGCTAATAGTGTGGATTCCGAATTAGTGTGACACACACTATGACTGGTGTGGCACCTGGAGAGCCTGGCGGAAATAGTGTGAATTAAAAATTAGTGTGGATATCCAGAACCTCTCCTAACCACAATCCCTGCGTATATAGTCTACATGTATCATCCCACAGTCATCTCACGACCCACTGACCGTGCTGGCCTCCCCCTTTGTCCCTTCTCCCCCAACAAACCCTAAGGGACCCCCTGCTTCCCCCGCGCTTGGCGTCCGACACCGCCGCGGGCTCTAGCACCAGTCAGGTGATGAATTTGATGAACGTCGAGACTACCGCCTCTCCATCGCCGATTTTCGCGGCGTTTGCACGCGGGACAGCTCGTCAGACAGCCGTAGATGCTAATCGCGATCCTGCAATTAACAATAACAGCGATACCGAAGGCGCTGACAGCAACGTTGGAGGCATAGACGGAATTGATATTGAAGGCAGATCTGGCGAACTAGGCGTTGGCACTAATTAATGCAAGCGCTAGCTACAGAAGGTCTCGACAATCGCAAAAATAATCAAGCGTGTCGAAGTCATAAAGTGGATGGTCAAGGACGCCAATAAAAACGGATAGAAATGTGTTGTCCTCCGTACATTCAACCAGTTCCTGTCCGAGTTCTGCGGCAAATTCAACGTAGGTACATAATTATTGAGTATCCAGGCTGAAAGATCTTGCAGCATATCTGATTTGTGTGCATTGCAATAATATTTTCATAGACCAATCATACGAAATGTACTCGGTGGTGGAAGCCTCGCGCAGAGGTCGACTACCTTGACAATTTTAATGCCAAGTCAATGTCAACTGTGACTGGGTCGGTTCGCAGGCAGGTAACAATCAAGGCGTTCGCTGGCCGTGGGCGGCGGCGCGCTCAATGGGTCGAGACGTTGTATGACATCCTTCTCCCAGAGTTCAGCCGATTCCAAGCCACCGGAGTCAAGTTTTCTCGAGCACTCCTTGCCATCATCGTCCGCGATATCATCCTTACTTCAACAGAATTCATCGTGAAGTTTGGGCCCACGTATGTTGATCCCGCTTACGACATCAAGGTCATTGACAAGATCAAAACGCGCTGGGTACTACAGTTCAACGTATGTGGTGTTTGAAAATACTATTTGAAAATACTTATTTTGGCTGGCATCATAGTTGGAAGCGCAAAATTGTCGATAGACTTCTTCTTCTTTCAGGTTTTTTCAACCTGATTCTAGAGCGGGGGGTATTTAGGGGTGATCCGTACGGTCGAGAGACCATCATGTACCTTGACAATTGCGAAGGGCATAATGCGTCTGAGAACTTTACCGCAGCGTTGGCGCAGACGAAGACAAAGCTGTCGTATTTTCCACCATGCTCGACACACCTTGTCCAGCCCTGCGACTCCTTTGTCATATTCAAGATAAAGGAAGAATGGAAGAGGCTGTAGGATTGGAGAAGATGCAGCTGATCGAGGCCGATGAATTGTTCAATGCTGTGCGGAGAGACGGGCCATGGTCAGGTAAGCTGAAGAATCCGGGAAAGCGCTTTTTCCTGGAACTGGCTGCAAAGTAGTCCGGAAGGTAAACGAGATGCGTGACGCGGCTGGGCTGTCATATGCACGCAGGGCGATGATTCGTTGTGGCCTTTCTCTCGACGTTTCGTGACGTTAACACGAGAAGCAGCCTTTCCCCTAATACAACAGATAATCTCCTAAGTACCGGATACACTTTGAGGGTTTGCCCGTCCCAATTCTTGGTGCCGAGCCCGTCCTGAACCCTGGTGCCGGGCCCATCCAGATCTCTGGCGCCGATTGTTAGCAAGTGATGTTGCAGCGATGTGTGTAAGTTGTATATTTCATAGTAAGAGTAGTTGTCTATTTTGTAGGTTTGGTTTAGTGTGTGACTTGTGCCCCGTCCCCCACTCCACGCAAGACATTACCATTTTGGATAAGACGTAGCAGAGTTTTTACTGCAGATATCTTACAAGAAGTAATTACTCAAGGGTAGGACTAAAAGTCAAGGAGGAGAAAGGACAGGTAGCGTTAGTGGCTGAGAGCCATCGGCTTCTGAGAGCCATTGGTTTCGAATCGCGAAACCTATAGGAATACAACTCACTTTTCAATAAGCAATCCCGGTGAAAAGCCGTCTACGTTTTTCAAAGAACGCTCACTACTACCTTCTCTCTCAACAATGAGCCCAAGCAGCGACTTCAGGTTTAAGATTGAGCCGTTCGATGGCTCCAACTACGGGTTGTGGAGCTTCAAGATGAAGATGTTATTGGTGTCGAAGGGATTATGGACTGACGTCTCCAGAGAGGAAGCTGTCACTGCCACGAAGGAGCAGCAAGCGCACGCGGCGATCGTTTCAAACCTGGCGGATTCGCAGCTGATGCACGTAATCGGCTCAGAGACCGCGACAGATGCGTGGGGAAGATTGGCGAAGTTCCACGCCACTCAAGACATGGCGAGTCGTCTGTGGCTTAAGGAGAAGTTTGCTTCCTTCAAGTATACGGCATCAAGCATGAGCGGTCACGTCACGGAGCTTGAAGAACTCGTGATGAAAATGAAGAGCGCAAGCTGTGGGCCAAGCGAAGAAGACATCTGCGCGGTGATGCTGCGCAGTCTGCCGCCAAGCTACGATAGTTTGGTGCAGGCGTTTCGCATGGCGGTAACCAGTTTCAGGTTTAGTGATCTGGTTAGCAAGCTGATTGCTGAAGAAGTTCGGCAGGGTGAGTCGGCGCGGATCGAAGATGCAACCGCCGTCTACACTGGCAAGAAGAGCGGCAA
>JH597777.1:148159-166781 GCA_000173235.2 Hyaloperonospora arabidopsidis Emoy2
GGCAACAGCAAGGGAGAGCTCATCGGGTTTGCCGACGCAAACTGGGCAGGTGATGTCGACACCCGGCGCTCAACAACTGGCTATGTCTTCTTCTTGAACAGCGGCGTGATTTCGTGGAATTCCAAGCGACAACCAACGGTGGCAACTTCAAGCACTGAAGCGGAATACATGAGTCTGTACAGCGCGACTCAAGAGGCAATTTGGCTACGGCTGCTTCTCAAGGATCTGGAATATACCGATAATGCGGCCACGACGATCTTTCAAGACAATCAAGGATGTATATCTTTGGCCAAGAACCCGGTGTATCACGCGAGGACGAAGCATATCGACATCAAGTTCCACTTCTTACGCGAGAAGGTGATGGATGAAGTCATCGTACTAGAATACAAGCCGACTGAAGAGATGGTCGCGGACGGGTTTACGAAGGCGATACCGAAGGACAAGCATACCAAGTTTCTCACGACTTTGAACTTGACGGTGTAGGCATGCACACTTCGCACGCACATCAAGGGAGAGTGTTAGCAAGTGATGTTGCAGCGATGTGTATAAGTTGTATATTTCATAGTAAGAGTAGTTGTCTATTTTGTAGGTTTGGTTTAGTGTGTGACTTGTGCCGGTACAAGACATCGGATTGGCTCAGTCGTCTGGTAACGGGGATATCACGCGGCTGATTGCGGGTTCGAGTCCCAGCGTGGTTAAGTTAATTGTGACTGATACTCACGACCTGGTCTTTGGGGTTTACCAGAGTTTCAACCCTCCCGAAGCTACGTCCCCCACTCCACGCAAGACAGTACCACGTGTAATTTGAAAACGTTTGGACGACCGGAAAATTTCCGTGTATGCTATAATGAAGTTACATATTGCTCACGCCCCACGATCTCCCATAGATCGTCGTAGGTACATCAAATTGGGGCATGTACTTATAAAGAACCTGTTCCCAGACCCTCCGAGGCTGATTCAGAAACCTCGAAGCCCACTAATCTAGGCAGTACAGATTTACGCCTATTTAGGATCTATTCTATGCGATAAATGGCTTATTTTCACTGCGGTATGATATCGGTGTTGAGAGAGAATGTAGTAGTGAGCGTTCTTTGTAAAACGAAGACGGCTTTTCGCCGGGATTGCTTATTGAAAAGTGAGTTGTATTCTATAGGTTTCGCGATCCGAAACCAATGGCTCTCAGAAACCGATGGCTCTCAGCCACTAACGCTACCTGTCCTTTCTCCTCTTTGATTCTTAGTCCTACCCTTGAGTAATTACTTCTTGTAAGATATCTGCAGTAAAAAATCTGCTATATTTTTATACCAAGTAAACTAGGTTACGCCCGTGGGATCGCAGCACAATTTCACGGGGTTTGCATCACAGCGGGCTACTGTATGGGGGTGGATATTCTTGCTATAGGTTTTAATTGAAAGGAACTGCGGTCGTCACATGCATGCAGGACCATGATATAATTTACAAATTAAGTTTACACATTCAGAAATAATGTGATACAGACTATTATTCCAAGGACTCAAAAAGTGTGGATTCAAATATAATATGGTACACACTAATACCTGGTAGGGTCGGCAAACCGAACGAGTAAAACGTAGTGTGGTACACACTAATTAAGGTCGACGGTGTAGCTTAAAGAATATTTTCCTCATTCATAAGTTCTACTTGCTTTAACTTTGGACCTACTTTCAGCTGACAAACTACTAAGGGGTTTTCATATACATTTAATGTACTGTACTATTTGCCCTATTGCTCAATCTGCATAAATGAACACATTAATTTATATGGTTCACCACGCTACAAGAGTCATCTCTTTGTAGTAATAGAACATAAAATGAAAATGGAGAGCGTATTGACGGCATTTTACTGAGACCATGAACATATCTTGTGTAGGGTAAGTCAAAACTCGGTCAGCATCCCCCACCATGCGGGTCATACTGCGGATGAATGTCCTTCCGGGCGCGTGCATCTTGTTCTTTTGCAGCATGCTCAGCATAGATTTTTCATCCACCAATTTCCCCTGATCCTACAGGCAGGGCTATCCGCCAAAGTCAGGGGATACTTTAACCGACTGAATGTTGAAGAGTGATGCTGCTGCTGTGCGTGTAAGGTGTTTATTGCATGGATAGTGTTATATTGGCGCAGATATATAGGATTGCATTATACGATTGGGCCAAGGAACAAATTGGCTCAGTCGTTACCTTAGGCCGATACAAATCGTTTGAGTGCGGGTTCGATCCCCTCCGTCGTCAAGTTAATTGCGGCTGATTAATGTGACGTGGTTTTTGGAGTTCACCAGATCCTTGGCCTTCTCGAGGCTACGTCCCGCACACCAAGCAATCACCTTTAGTTCTTCATAGGCTATAGCGGAGTGTTTACTGATGATATATTACGAGCCTTCATTATCCAGGATATGACACATCGCAAAGGATAGAAAGGACGGTGGAACCGGTGGATGAGATTCATCGGCTGCTGATAGCCATTGGTTTCGATTTGCAGAACCAACTAAAATACAACTCACTTTTCGGTTTTCAATCCCGGCCGTAAGCCCGCCTCATCTAGAAGTAGCTCAAAAGCTTTAGTTGATAAAACACTGACAAGGTATATTATCTGCCCATGTGTGTGTGTGTACTCCGAGCGCTTCTTGGAAAGCCCATTCCAGACTAATTAACACTTGCTGAAAAACCGTTGACCTCATTCGTAATATCAGTGATAGCACAGCGTTAGTGCTTTATCATAATATAATATTGTATTTGAAGTCACCCCTGGTCCAATAATTGGCAATCAACGCGAAAGGGGGACATTATTGCGAGCCCGTAGGGTAAAGCTATTAAAGGCTGTGTGCAAGGTAAATAATAAACTTTCAAAACCTAACTTTTTTCTGGGTGTCTGGGTGTGTGGAAATATCGCAAAGTGTATCTTATACATCGTAGTAAGTGCGATTTGGCCTTTCCGTCCTTTTAGGTAGACATACATGATGTGTGTAGCGTTTTGGATAGGTCACTGATTGATACCGCATATATAATGCAACTCCCACACACAGACTACTGCAATCACGTGATAAGCTCGAAGGACGTACAGAGTGAAGAAGGTTTAAGCGAAAAGGAAGGACCCTTCAGAGTATGAAAGTGTTGCTGCACATTTGACACAACTTATCTAGAATAAATAATACCTAGTATCATCTCGACAGGAATCGAACCGAGCACCAGTAGTCAGCATGGGGAGCGGCCTATTTTTCGTAAATATGCCACAGTCTGCAGAGTCGCGAAGAAGTAAGTGAAGACGTCCAAATAGGCTTTGCGCTCAGGATTTTCGTTCTGGACGTACCTTTTCATCGATAGCCACCACTACAATTGTGCTTCAAGATCAGGCAGCAACATGCAAGTTGACTTTGGCTAATGACTATAGCCTTTATCTTCATAAATGCCCTGTATTTTTATTCATTTGTTGAGTATTAGTTATACTCACATTCAAAATGTAATGATTCGTATTTTAGAAATACTCAAACGTAAAATATATGTGTCATAAGTGTATAAAAACGTTTATTCCGATAATTGTTTAGGATTACGTTCAAATAAAAACCAAAATAATCATCTCTACTTATCGATAAAAATTGCAGATATGAGAAATAGGCACGCAACGGAAACAGGACCTTAATGGTAAGGTCTCCTTTTTTATAACGATCATGGTATGTAATGATTTTTACAATCACTTAAATACACTTTGTCGCTGTATTTTCTTGTATATCTACATTTTATACATTTTCTAGAATTTAACCACCGCACACCGCCAAAATGAAACAGAAGATTACTCCTATGCTATACAGGCTTGGAACAGTCAAGATATGTAAATGTTCATTTAAATTGCACGAGCATCAAATGTTTATCGACAGATTTCTTGATGTATCACTTAAAAACCGCTGCACGCGGCGATATCAAGACAGAAGATGATATCAAAGCTAGGCATGCTTGGGATACTTAAGGAATGTAAATGTTTCATACCCTAAAATATTAAAATATATTGTTGTCTTATGCTTTCTTGATGTATTAGAAGCTACAACCACACACCGCCATATTAAAACAGAATGTGAATTACGAGCGAGGCAATTTCGGGATAGGTTTGGTACAAATATGCTTTTAAATGTTCATATATCTCAACCAATTGTATTAATAAAATCAATATACGCTAATAATGAGTCGTCTTCTATTTGAAGCTTGTGCTACTCGTCGTAATATAGATTCGGAAGATCAGCGAGAAACCACAAGACACTATGAAATGAATGCAAGAAGATTACTACACAGGAACGCTGCAAACGACCCTGGTATTGATATGGTATTGAAGATTGAATATCTTGACCAGTTTCATGCCACTAAAAATGTCCCCCTTTACGAGCAAGTTTGGTGTCGTGAAGCGATGCGACAGTTTCATTTTTACATGCGCAAGCACGATCAAGGTCATTGGTTAAATTGCGGTGAGCTGGACCATTACCGACATGAACTACTCATATCCGAATCACCTATGCAGCTGCTACAAGAAAGGTAAGCTATACTGCGACTTCAATAGGTTACAAGCCCCTAATCCTGATCTAAATCTCACTTTTTCCTAGGTACTATTGGAACTTTGTATGTGACAATGACATGACGCCTGACGATTCGTTGTACCTACCCACGCAAACGTTTTTTGTGTGATAAAGCTGACAATAGTTGAAGAGATGTTGTTGTCGCCCGTTCTTTCCGTGATGTTTGTTTTAAGCTCAAGACCGGTCAGAATGTTCAACTTGGCTATGTATTTAACTTCGACAAGAATATACAGCGTTAATTGGTGAGGTTCCTCGTCTAGCTGACAAGGTCCTCTTTATCCATCGTGGAACGTACCGAACAGGACAAAACTTCTGTCGAGTGCAAGGTCAATATAGCACAAGTAAAAGCAATTAGGAACATTATGGTAAAGTGCCACCAGAATTCGCTATGAGAAATAACACCTTCAGCCAAGAAAATTGCATTTTACTACCTGAAAATGACCTGCCACAATAAATCTACGAAGTAATTGTCGGAGATGATAAGATCGTAATAGCTGACGGGGATCATTATCCCGTATATATGAACGATGAAGATGAAACACCTTAACACTACTTCATTCAGAATACTGAAAATGAACCCGTTGAAGTCGATCGTTTGCATCGCGCATTTGCATGGAACGATGCTTAGTCTTAACGAGTATGAGACACCCTCAATAGCAACAATGGATTTTGTAAGTTGTTCCCTTTGAATTTGCAGACCCCACTAAACCTGATCGGCAGTTTGACGTATTCGAGACTGTAGCAACTGCTCACCTCCTTCGTTTTGATAATTGGATCCCCATAGCGTAACGATACGGTTCCTTGCTGATTACCCGGATTATTGATAAACCTTATATCTGCTAATCGCAGTTTGTAATTTAAGGCTCAAATACAATGCTTGGCTGTCACGTAAATTACGCGGTTTATTGACGAGAAGCGTTGTGCCAGACAGTCTGGTCCAGACGTGGAGCGCGGTAGAGCAGAGAACACGAAGGCCACCATGTTATCGGCAAGTCGAAAGACCTAAGCAGCAGAAGATCCGGACGCCGCTGTGCGCGTGTATGCCACAGGTACCAAGGTCAACCGCGTTTGTATCGCGTATCCTGGCGTACCGGAGTGATCGATTCTGCATCAAGCAAGATCAGCGTGGTGCTACAAAATCATGGCGTGCCACCAATTCTAAGAGTGAAACCGGAGGGTGATCTCCGTTACTGGGTGGTCGAAATACAGAAGAACGGCCTGTCAGTCAACCGCGAGACAGTGCTGGCAAAGTCAAACGATATATTCCGGGCCAAGTACGGTGTGAAGCGGAGCACCCGGCTTCCTTACGCTACGATGGGTATCGTTCTATCTTGACCGTATTCCGGATCCATCGCTACGAGACAGCCAGATTATCAAGCGTGCTCCGAACAAGGTAAATTTAGACAGTCTACGGAAATTCTTCAACGAGTACATTAATCAATTCATCGAGCGCAATGAAAGCCCGGATCGGTTCTTAAAAATATGGCTGATACGGGATTCTCCTAGAAGAGAAGGCTGAAGAAGGTGATCGTGGTCAAGGGATCAAAAAAGTGTGGATCCACTCTACTTAGTGCAACTTCCATCTCATATCGTCTCGTGAGCATCAGCAGCGGGATTCGTCTACTACTGCTGTACATTATACCACGTGAGCTTGTTATCCGCGACGTGTTAGACGTGTGAAACGTCCCGGGCGCTGCTGTCACGACTTCTCCTCCGGGGTTCATGGACAGCGCAGGGTCTATTCAACGGATCCGCCACTTTTCGGACGCCGTGTCCATTGCTGTGCAGCGGGGGGGGGGACCCCTGATCCTGGCATACGACAGATGCAGCAGTCACTACAACGTCGAGATTGTGCGCGGGGCGGTGCAGCTCAAGATCATTCTTGTGCTCCTCCCAACTAATGCAACTCATCTCCTGCATCTGCTAGACGTGGCTGTGTTCAAGACTTTCAATGCCAGCATCGATGCTGGGATACGCAAGTACAATCTGAATGGGGGCGAAAGCTCCATCACGCGCAAAATAGCCATTCTCTTCGTGAGCACCGCGTGGAGCAAGGCCATCATGGACAAACCTTATTATGTGATCGCTGGCTTCAGAGCGTGCGGACTTTGTCAATTGTCACTGTCGCAACAGCATCGTCAGCTCAAGCTGTTTCTAGATGGAGGGTGCATCAAGGACGTCGAGTTGCCTTCCTGATCAAAGTAGTAGAGGTCGTCAAAACCATGGTTCTGGTTTGGTCGTCTTTAAATCCTCGCAAGCGGCTCAAGACTGCTAACGTGAACCGTCGACTCTTCACGCGCGAGGAATTTAAGAATAATGACGTGCACCAAACATCCCAGAATCATACTACAATTTTATATGCTATTATTCGACATTGATTTGGGTAATGCTATAGATTTGTGGTATTTTCGTGATATTGTACTTAGCGCACTGTCATCTATACTCGCACGCTTAGCTTCTCAAATAATTAAAGCAATATAACTCATCTTGGTCTCATGCTTTCTCTGTTAAAAAAAATTGTCGTTTTTGTGCTAACGTCAAGACGATTTTTAAACCTCACTTAGGCTCTCGATTTCCGGCAATAATTCATTTTGTTACGTCATACGCTTGCGCCAGGTCACTTCGTATATCCATGCTTATATCCACTGCTCAGTTAGTTTTCTAATTTTGCGGATAAAGTTTAAATATGTGGTACATTTTGTTGGTACAATCGCTTTTTAGCAAATCTGCAGGGTTGTCACATACAAATATATGTTTTGGCCACCGCGAAACATATTGTCGTATACCTTAGCCATACAAAATTTAAGTTTAAGCAATGAGCAAAATAAAACTCAATATATGATTTGTACGCTACATTTCTCTTCGTCTAGACAACCTAAATGCATTAGCACGACATCAAGCAAATCGTGACAATATTGTGGCATGCTGAATTGCACTTCATGATTTAAATATCCATTAGAGTATACTTTTCTAATAACAGCGTCCGCAGATTATCAGTGGTATCGAGATCGGGCGATTTTGACGGCATATCAATTAATTAGACCCCCTTATTACTAAAGAACTACTGTATAACATGAGAAACATGTATGCTTGCATTTTCCTGAGGATGTACGAATGCTGTACCGTAGTTCAAATTATCGAATCAGTAAATGTATACACTTCACTTAGTCTTCCAAATTCCCACCCGTTGGCCGAACAAGTGGTGGTCTTTTACGGGCACTTAAAGCGGATCAAACTAAAGAGGATTCTACACCGGCTTGATGTCACTATTTTTGGAGGACGGGCTGGTGCAGACCGCAAAATCATCTCTAAAATCCTTCTGGTCCGTCAAGATTCCATACTTTCTCGTCCGAAAAATAGAATAATCTTGGATGGTCTCAACACTCACCCGTAGAATCTCGTCCTAGCTATTTTTTTACGCGCAACCGTGTCCGCGGGCATAATCGGCAACGTATTTACATCATGGCAAGTTATTCGACCTCGGCCCCTATGCTCTACGGTGGGTTCAGTATAAGGTAAGTCGTAAGGTCTTGTTAACATTCACCGTATCCAATTACCGTTGAGATCGTATTGTTGAATCACATGTGACTTTTTATCGGGCCAATGATACAATCTTACGACTAAGATACGCTTTGTATACCGAAGGTGCACGATAAAAAGTTTCGCGATGGCCAGAACCGAAACATGTATTTGAGGGTCCTTGCGCTATGCCAATCGGATTTTTAACCTATATTGGGTATTTAGAGAGGAAAAAACATATATTTATAGCACCCGCAAAACTTTGGTTAACTAATTGAGAAGTGGATACAAACATGGATGTAGGATATTACCTGGCGCGGGTTGTCCAGACCTTAATTGTGTATGCTCACTACCCTCTCACCACTCATTGCAAGCTTCTGCCACTAATTTGTGGATTTGTTTGCTGGGAGTATCAGCTAATAAGCAAGGTGCTATCGATTTTTTGCTGATCTGCACGCGCAGAAAACCAGACAAGTCACCATCATCAGCTGAGTCCGGTCCCGGAACGCATGATTTACCAAATGTTCAAGGTCCATGAATGCTCAAGCATTCCCACTAGCGATCCATATCCACCCAATGCATATCCAGAACGCTCTCAGCCTGATCCCTCCAGGTACGTTGAAACACAGCAACAAATAGCTACCACAAGTAATTAAGTTTCGTATTTAACAACAAATTGACGGTCTTGTATAGACCTTACACATCGTATCACTTCCTTTTTCACGCTGCGCTTCTCTTGGGCGTCCTCTTCTCTCTGCCTTCCGCATCTGTTCGTCTCTGATCTGCCTCCGTCCGTCTCCTTCGCCGCCTTGTCAGTCTTCGTCTGTGCGTCTCTTCTCGCTACTCTCTCTTTATCGTTCCTTAGTTCTTCGTTCCTCCACTCTCGTTCACCTTCAATCTCTGGTCCGCTGCTTATTTGCCGCCTTTCTCCTTGTAGTGTAGTTTTTCTTGTAGCACAACCGCATTACGTCATCATACATTTAACCCCGTCTTGAACGTCGAAACTTGAAGCTGTGACCGTGGAAGCATCAGCTATGGATAATGCGGACGATGCACAACAGCAAATTGTTTCGGTGGTAAAGTGAGTTCCCAAAAGTGTATGGTAGGACCCCGAACAACTCACGGTGCCGGAATGCCGACTTACAAAGGAAGTCTCCGGACGCCGCGTATGTTTCTTTTCTCTCTTTGTGTACCCGTTGACTGGCGAGTCGCACATTTCAGAAGACTTAAGTGAGAAAGAAGATGTCGAACTTGTAAGAGGTCGACCTGCGAGGCCTTGAGTGGATATGCTATAACCGGTTAGCCAGTAGGTGGCCACTTGATCAAATTGGTCGAGAGTGGAATTATAGCCTAATTCTTCAGGGAGCTTGTCACCCGAGTCTTTTCCTTGTTTATCTCAGGGGTTTACCCACCTGGTTTTTACCTTGCTCTCGAACCACTAGGTGGGAGAGGCTGCTTCCGATAGCAGGTCTTGGAGGGGTGCTACTTGAAAGGAACCTACAGTCCAAATACTTGGTAAAACTCTATTCTCACTTCAGTCTTACACGCTACTTTCTTCAAGAGAGAAGGGGCAAATATTATCTCTTCTATGGAACAGGCGGGTAGGCTTTCCAATTTCGTTCACGCTCGACGAAGTCATGCCACGCGGATCGCAAATTGAGTAGTATTTAATAATTTTCTATCTTTCTACTTCTTTACTCTGTCCTTTCCTATGCCCTGATTCCTTGTTTTTACTGGTCAGGGGTATCTTGACCTTGAAGGGCAAATGTATACCGATGAGGGACTGTGGTCGACCCTGAGAGATCAGTTCCATCGATGAGCGACCGAGGTATATCGATGAGGGACCGAGGTCCACCAATGAGAGTACAGGTCCACCGATGAGGGGACAAGGTCGAACCTGATAAATTAAGGTCTACCCTTAGGGTTCGGGTCTTCGAATGATGGACAGTGATCATCTTCCTTCTGTACCGTTTAACCTTTACCCTGGTAAATCCCACCCCCGTTGGTGTCGCAAATTCTGCTTGTCCCAAGATTGTGTACTTTTCGTGTTCCCTTTCTCTCCGGTACCTATGAATCACTGAACCCTAGGTCCACCACTTTCATAAAGCATTTCATCACACGCCTCTTGTGACAATAATAGGATAGCAGCAGTCATTCATATGTCACAATCTACGGATCTACAATGGCAGATGGTTGTTACGCTACATTAACAACAACCAGCACCTCTGAGTTCGCAACAGCAGATTGTTGATTTAAATCCAGCTCGCGAGAATATCGCACAGAAGGTATCTCAATTCCTAAGTTTTACGGCACACGAGCTGAAGAAGTCACCCACTACAAGCTCAGCGCAAAATTATAACTTAAATCATCCAACATCGAAGAAGATGACCCTTAACAACTAAGAATTTCTGTACTGGTTGCAAAATTGAAAGGACCGACATTTGCGTGGTACCGAGAGCATGTGTCACACGAAAGAACTTATTTAAGGATAGTCAATCAATTAGAAGAGTTCCTAAAACGATAATTTTACTTCACCCGATCGCCAAGAGAGTCTTCGCGACCAGCTCTTACGTCTGCGATGGAGAACCTTACCTGTCGTGTGGACTATGTATCGGCGTTTCGTAATATCATCTGCAAGCTCGATGAAATGTTTGAGATTGACAAGGATATACCTCTCCAGAAGGTCCTCGCTACTGATATAATACAAGTAGTGAAGTTCAGGCAATTAATTACGACAACGGATTCCATGTCTTAAACCTTGCAAAATGATCGGATGCACGCTACGCCATTGTTTCAGCAAGTTTAACCCAGACAACAGTCGTCCTAGCGACACTCTCTTCCTTCGCAGAGAAAACATCAGGCAGAATTTTTACTCCGACGTAGATTGGCAGTGCTAAATTTGTGTCACGAGAAATGCGTTGTACCCTTTGCCTCTACTGCAAGAATCCGGGCCATTGTTTAGATAATTTGCGCAAGCTTCAAGATCGCAACAACAAAAATCGGCTCGCTCTTCCCACGCTCACAACTCGTTTAGAGCGCATCAAAGCTCATAATTACGAGGACGAAGACATTGGTTTATATACAATGAAGTTAATGGTATGTGGAACTTCTAGATAGCACGCAGATAAACATGATGCTCTCTGAAACGACAAACCACGAGCTTTTACGCTTTAAGGGTATGGTTGGCTGTTTTTTTTTAGGTATATTCGGGTACGCGAACGACCCACTCTATCCGGTATATTCCAACCATGGTTTTTCGAGGTAGTGGCAGATTTTTCAGCTACTGTGGGCTTTAAGGTTATGATGAATGGTCAAGAGGATTGTGTTTTGATAGACAGTAGTGCCGAGAGGAACATCGTGAGGCCAGGCTTTCTTTTGTATTTTGTTGAGTCGACCAAGGTAAGAGCAGATCATTTTGATAATACTAAGACAGCGGCTCGCACAGCAAGACGCTGTGTAGAAACGCTAATGTTTTAGGATCGAGATTTTCCTGACATCACTTTAATCGAATGGGAGGTGTCATCGAATTAAAAAAGGTGCTTGGTAATCCTTCGTTGGTCCTCTAGAATCTCATTATGAACTGGACGACTGGTACGATGGTGTTTGATCCGACTGGCAACCCTTCATCTAGCCACGAACTCGATATCGCCAATTGGGCCTTGCCAGACGTCGTAAGTAGCCATTAAGAGCGAATCCCCAGAGACACAGGCATACGAAGATGCCGCTGTTCATGTATCCGCAGACCTGGGCGAAGTCGACGAAGCCGATTTCTGCACCAATGTCGATTTCGATGGGTACATGTAAGTCTAAAGCGTTCGGGTTAAGCCCTCGTTTCAGCAATAAGATGGTACCTCTTCAGCTTCAAACTGTCCTGAGCCAATTTTGGATGTTTTTCACCAGAATCGCCACATGGCCTTCCTCCTGTCTGCGGTATTGAGCATGAAGTTATATTGAAACCGGGTGCGAAACCGAGAAATCGTACACCATTTTGTCTATTTAAGATTGATTAAGATGCTTTAGACTTATTTGTTGCCGATATACTGAAAAACAGTTGGATTGAAGTGTTAGGATTCTTCGTGGGTCTCCGACATTTCTTTTGCGCCAAAAAAAGATGCAACTACAGGAATATTTCATCGCGCTTGGACTGGCTACACTCAAACAACCTTGGCATGGCTATTCTATGGTTCATTGACCACCAACTAGTAAACGTGGCTTTCCGAAGTTGCCAAAATTTTCCCTTCCACATATTGACCAGACCTTGATTGCATAGAAGTCGCATTGTTCAGTCTCCTTGATCTTGCCAGCGGAAATCATCAGATACGAATAGCTCATATTACCAAGTAGTTTACTGCATTTTTGACAAACCACGAAATTCTTTACTGGAATGTTGATCCGATGGGACTTAAAGATATGCCAGGAACATGCACGCGCTCATTGCGCAAAGTGATGGGTCATCTAGCGTTAGTTGCCGTATATCTGGACGATATTTGTATTTATTTAAGATCCATGTCCTATCACGTCAACCATTTGCGGTAAACCTGTGAAAAATCCTTGCTCAAAAAGTTATATGCTCGCCCGGATAAGTGCGACTTTGGTAAAATTTTATTGACTTTCTCGGCCACACGATATCATCTCGGGCTTGCATGTTGACGCTCGCATAACACGGGCAATAGCGGAATGGGTAGTATCTGGAAACGACTAGAACCTTTAACGGTTCTTGGACCTTGCTGATTATTATCCACGTTTCGTTCATCACTTTGCGACCCTGGTACTGCCGTTATGGACCCGGGAGGCAATGCAACAACAGAAGCATCAAGCCATTAAGCTTGTGCTTCAACGCGCACCGGGTGCTTTGTCCACCTGACTTCGACCAAAATGTTTATTGTCTCAACTGACGCTAGTCATGCAGGCATAGGAGGAGTGCTTTACCAGCTGCACGACGGTGACGATCCTCCTGTCGCTTTTTAAGAAAGAAGCTAGGACCCACAAGCTTAATTTGCCGGTTCACGAGAAAGTGTTGTTTTCAATCAAGCACGCGCTTACTCGTTGGCGTTAGTATCGTCATGGAGTCTTGTTTTATATCCGCACAGACAGTCAGGCTTTCAAATGGGGCTAGCATCACCCGCACCTATCAGGTCGGCTGTACAGGTGGATGTATTTTTTTCTACATTGAGTTTACCCTTCATCATCGACCTGGCACGCTAAATGTTGTCGCCCACGCTTTGCCACGGCTGCCTGCAGAGGCTCCTGATCCTCCGAGGGCTTTCAAAGACACGAGTAAAGATCTTACATCGACATTACATGTGCGCAAGACATGTATGGACTCCCACCGTTGCGCACGTATACGAAAATCGGCATTTAACCGTGACAAAATTATCCGTGAACTCGGGGTATCTGTACACGTGATCAAGGCACGATGCTGGCCGTAAAACATCCTATGCCACTATACCACGATTTTGTTGCAGATCATATGCGTATGCGATTGCATTCAGTAGCTATGGCCACTGGCACGACAATTGGCTCTCTTCAGCAGGATGTTCGCACGATTCAAACTTTTCATAAGGCTTAGAGTACGGATACTGTTCTTAATCATGTGTGGAACACTGGTCGAGCTTCAACGGATTACGAGTTGTATACGCGTCTTAATCTACTTGAAAAGTAATGATAAATTCGCCGGGTCTGCGTGCCAAGCAGCATCAAACTTCGTCTTGATGTAATCAACAACGCCCATGATGCTGCTATTGTGTCGCGCCCAGGGATTCGGCGAACATAGCTTGCAGCAGCGCAATGTTACTTCTGGCAGAACATGGATGATAATAAAAAGACTACATGATGAGTTGCGAGTCGTGTATGAGGTACAAGTAGAGTTCAGGTTGCAAGAACGGAAAATTGCAGCCAATTCCAATACCACCAGCTTGTTAGGAGGTTATCTCGATGGAATTCATTAATTATTTTGCCAGTGTCAGATGGCCCTGATGCTATCATGGTGGTCGTCGAAAACTTTTCGGGACGTCATGTCTAAATCTCTACGCACTACACAGAAACCGCAGAAGCTAAGGCCAAGCAAGATATTCTGTAATAACGTCGTTCGTTACTATGGTGTGACATCGACCTTCATCTCCGACCGTGATCCAAATAATTTACGTTTCATATTTGGTTTGCACTGGTGAACATGATGAAAATCAAAACAGCAATGCACCGAGCACAGGACAATATCAAACTAAAAGTCAAAATAGAACGCTCGAAGACACATTTTGATGCTCAATCTCTCACCACGGAATTGATTGGAACGAGCATCTCCCCATGATCGAGTACGCGCATTCAACCTTGGTGTCTATTTCTTGAGAATTGTCCTCATTCTTTGTGGATACGTTTCGGATGCGGGCGCTACTTGCTTAGCACAATATAGTGTGGCGTATGCATCTCGATTTATACAGTATCACCACCAGGTAATTGAGCGGGCATGCAGAAACCTCTTGGGTGCGCAAGCTGCCCAAAATATATTTTACCACAAGAAAAGCGTTGACAGTCCGTTCAAAGTGGGTGACCTCGCACTTCTTTGAAGGCAAGACCTCAATATTTCATATGCGACAGCCGAGACAACGCTCCGTTCAATAAAGTTTTGCCGCATTAGATGTTACCTGTAAAGCGATGCGACTGGAATTTCCGGCAAATCTCAAGCACATCGACCCTCTCTTCAACATCGACAATCTCAAGGAGCATACGAAGTAATCCCGACCTCTTTACGGATCGTGCGATACCTATGTCCACACCTGTACTTTCGACGAAGTAGATGAGGTGCTGCTTGTGGTTGAAGCATTGATAAAAACTCACCTTTAAGCGTTATCCGGATTACTTGGTCAAGTGGAATGGACTGCCGTATCGGGAGAACACGTTGGAGCGTGAACGCGATACACTTTCTCGAGGCATGATACGGGAGCTTTTACTTCTACTCGACTTTCTAATTTACTATTTATTTGACCTTTTCCATCAGGTAACCAAAAATGAAAAGGAGCTGCGCCTCGAGCATCTCAGCCACTGAAAACAACTACTTAAGGATGTCTGTTAATGTGGTTGTGCGTATCGCGCTTTTCCGCAACGATTGCGGTCTCGCATTTTGTTCAACCGAGGCTAAACATATTCAACATTGATTCCTGCGAACATTATTGCGTCAGCTCACTTAAGTCGAGAAAAGTGTAATACATGCACACACCGAACCCAGACAAGACACCATCATCAGTTGATTCCGGTCCCGGAACGCATGAGTTACCGAATGCACAAGGCCGATGAATGCACAAGCATTTACGCTAGCGAGCCATAGCCATCTACTGCATATTTAGAGCGTTCTCAGTCAGAGCCCTCTAGGTACGTCGAAACACAGCAGCAAATAGCTACCAAAAGAGATTAAGTTTCGAAATTACCAACACATTGACAGTCTAGTAGCAGCCCTTACAGAACTACCGTTTGTATATATTATCACAATATTACAACTAATTGTAATACTTTGGAATAGTATCCGCTAAGATAATATTCACTTCGACATAGACACTCATAAAATGTCATGTAATATATTTCATCTCATTTAGTAGAAGGCTTGGTTTTGTATTGCTTTCTTTACAATCACTTCACGCTCACCGATTATTGTAAGACTTTATGTATTTACAATTGACAAGTCAAACTTCTCTTCTTCTGCGTGTTCGCGAAAAAATCCTTCATCAAGCCGTTAACAAATTGAATGTACTGTCACGCTATGACAGACATAGCGAGATGGCGAACCACGAACACTATAGTTAAAGCACTAAAATTAAGTGTATTTACATTGAGAGCTGCAGTTTAGTCTAAATCCTATACACCATGTTCCATACAACAATTGTTATCTACACGCATCCGAAATTCTAGCTTTATCGAACCGCAGTTTACATTCCACATCGATATCGTAGAGTTTTTAACATCACGTACAGTCCAAATACAGAAGAAAGCACAATCTTATACTAAAAATGGAATGATTACGAAAATTAATAGAGCTCAAAGTAGACTACAGTACTATTGGTACAACTCTTACTTCTGACACTGCTTTAACAATGGCACACTAGGAAGGTGAATTACTAACTACTTGCTTACCATTTCGTGCAAGCGTCTAGATTGGAGGGGTGATGGCATGATCGATATCAACCAGTGAGCCGAGCGTTATCATCGGCCTATTGACCGTTACCTCCACAGATAATATGATAAAAAATTACTCGCCAAGACAATTTTCACATTGACATTTCCTTAGATGTCGATAATCGTCAAACAAGCTCACTTCGTTAAATGCGTCGAATCATAACCGAGAGATTCTAACGGCGGTTTCTATAAGCTGAAGTGTAACTATTTGTGTCGCAGTTTTTCATCCGCACCAACGTATCATTCCTGCTATATTGGAAATAAACCGAGGCATAAATGTTGAGCAATTGTGCTAATGTTGTGACTGCAGTGACATGCTAAAGGAATCTTTGCATATGAGCCGGTGTTATAAGCCGGCAGATGGAGCTGAATCCTAGCAGCATGGAGGTGTATCTTGTCGGTTACAGTCTGGACCATTGCCACCACTGCGTGGACAAGTATAAGGCCAACTTGTACTTTGTAACTTCACGACAGCTTGTTCAGCTGATCGTTAAGCTCATTTGTTATAGTCATTCGCATATTGATAGTTATAGAAGCTTTTCTCTGGCGACGCTTAACTAGTCGGCGAACAACCTTTTTTCATGGTTAATAGTCGCAGGGACGCGGACAAATGACTACGGCAGTAAATCGCGTTAGAGAAGTGAACATGAAGTTGTATTACAGTGTAGGGCTCCGTCCCGCAACTTCCCATCCCACGAGATCCCGCATCCCGTCCTGCGCAGGATGAGCCGGTCCCATCCTGCGCGTCCTGTACATCCCGCATTCTATAATTATCTTAGTATATAACGTCGAGATTCTATTAATTTTCCACGATCATAAAATTTATGGGAATCAAGAGAGCGTAAAATGAAAGCACCATCTATTCTATATGTATGTCTTGTTAAATTCAGTATTCATTGTCAGTTTTTGACCTTTCTGCCCAGGCATGCATCCAGGCATTATAGGTGCTTGTAAAGAGGATTTGGCTGCCCTAGCGACGATCTGATGGACATCCTTATCCTACTGGGGCCTCGCGACTTTAATCTATGGTGAAGGTGGGTTTCTTTTAGTAATAACCCGATTACTCAAAAGCCTCGCCAAGAGGTTGACTATTCCACCAAACGTCAGAGTCGCCTATGAGCAATCGCAATAGCTTAATTTTTTTGGCCAAAACCATGCTTCAAGACGTCGCTACTCACTAAAATTCTACTGCATTGATGTTGATACATGTGGTAAATCTTAGTAATGTCGTTACCACCATGTTAAAAAGAGCCCTTCTTGCATGGGTCTGCCATTAGCAGCACCGATTATGATCGAGCGGATAAGGCATTAAGCTTCTACCCTTGTTGTAGCAGGTAAGCATTGATCACATAGAGAAGAATTTTACCATTTAACTGTATTCCTTATTCTTTGATACCCTCAACTTATATGGATCCGATAATGTGTTCTACAAATCGGGTCGTTTCGAAAAATATGTAGTGTAAAATGTTCAATGATCTCGTCCCGTAGTATCCTGCGTCCCATCCCGTCCTGCACAGGATGGGACGCGGGATAGGCCAATCCCGCCCCATCCTGCGCGGGACGGGGCCCTAATACAGTGTACTGAAGTGACGTATTGTTACTATTATCCGCATGAGTTAATAGTATCAACCATAGCATCAAGTGCGGAATAGAACGAACAGTCGACCGACTTTCATCACGTTCATTGGTGTTGGTCCGAATGGTCGAAGAGGGACGATCTGTCCGACTTTTGTATCCGACGTGCTGTATTACATACGTACATGAAATGCACAATATGAATGTTCACGCGTAAATGGTCGTGGAAGTTATCTTGCGCGACCATCACGTTCCGCGTGACATTCCCATTTGTCATTCTCACTACAGCCTCTCAAGCAGCGCCGATCAAGGTATCTCTCCTCCTTGGCTCCAGCTTCCAAATGTCCGATGATTGATCACTCATATTCCATGCATTCTTCATTCTTCCAGCACATCCTTCACCTCATTTGCACAAACCGCGAGTTCGAGTACAAATCGTCTACTTTTCTGCAAGTATATCGAGTATATACTTTGCTGCCAAGTCACTTGGCCGAATCGGCTGCAACCTGCTGCTTGTGGCTGAGACTTTGTCAGACTCGTGCCACCTGGATAAAGTGCTGGCGATCATAGCCAGTTCGGACGCGTCTTTTTCCGTGCTCGAAGGATGCTGAAGTGACCTGTTGTGCAAACACCAGCACATGAAATGATGTAAAAGATGAAAAATTACACGTACATCTTACGCCAGTGCCTCAGCAATTTTTGGTGCCGTGCAGTTCCAGAACAGGAGTTCTGGGATCAGCATTCTGCACAAGACGATGACAGAGGTTATGAATTAAAGACGTACGAGCTAGA
>JH597777.1:191074-205994 GCA_000173235.2 Hyaloperonospora arabidopsidis Emoy2
GCACTTAACTCAGGCACTTAACTCTTATGACCAGAGGCGTCTTAGAAAGACACGTGTCTGAAACTGACTAAAAGGGGAACTGAATATATTTACTGATTTATAGTGATAATAAACCTTACTTACGTCTTTAACCTTAAAACTATGCTACCTAATCGCATAGTCCTCATCATAGTTCTTCTTGTGTACCACACCACGTCGCCTCTATGAAGACCCAATTACGATAGATATCCTCTAACCATAACCGATAGGGTACGGTATTATCGCTTAGCGTATGTGATACAAAGTACGCCTTATCAGTGATACTGATCTCTTTCTGTGTGTACCAGACCAATGTACCTGGTTATCACAACCATTTATGTAACCCCGTTACACCCCCCCACCAAACAGTCGATACCCTGAATCTACATTCTTCACCATTCTCAATAAGATAGCTCGGAGAGAACAGATAACCTCACGGTTGTGTTTACGACACCTTGCGCATCAATAGCGAAGTCTTCGCATTCCTCCGAGTCTTTGGAAGACATCATACGAGAAGAGAACATCGTTGATTATGACAGTGACACTGTCGTGGAAGAGGTTGAAACCCCCGAACCTGCCACGTCAGCGCCGTGCGAATCTTCTCGCATAGCGCCAAACCCATTTCCAGAACCAATCAAGGCTCAAGTGCTAACAGCGTTGCGTGCCTCAACTACTCTTGATGAAGCTATCATCACCAACAAGCTCGATGATTAACAGCAACGCTATATCGACGGAAATGATAGAGCTAGACGTCTATCTCAGACATTAGCTATTGCCGAAGCGCGTTCGGACCATAGCTTCAATCATCTAAGCGTTGATGAGTTGTTGCAAAATTCACGGGGCAGCCCTTGACTACTTGGCCCACAGTGCGCGAGGCTACGACGTCTGACGACATTGCCGAACGAGATTCTCTCAGAGAGAGATAATTGATGGCCGAAGCGACGAAGATCTCCGAGTACCAAATCAAGTTGATGGAACAAGCACGTGGTGCCTCGGTACCGACGCAGAGAACTATCCCGGTGATTCTATACCCAGGTGAGAGTGAGGCCAACGATGACAGCACGTTCACTCGTTGGGCACATAGGGCACCTCGGTTGCCCAGCATGAGTGCCCTTCGATCTAGTGCCTCCAAGGCCGACGTTCGGCTAGAGCGCAAGCTGCGCTATGAGCTTGCTAAGCTAAAGGCCAACGGCCAGCTACGTTTGCTGTATCGCACTCAGTACACAAAACCAGTTGCCGGTCCAACCACCACTGTTTCGATTGTGCAGACAGTTGCGATTCACTCGGTGTTGGTGAGCGAGCTCTACACCCCCACATCGATTGGTGGGAAGCGCGTTGGGGTGCAAGCTGACCCGGAGCGCGACGCTCAAAAACGTCAACGGCGTACGGGCAATCTTGCCGAAGGGGTACCTCAAATTCCTATGAGTTTTCAGACTCAGGGTATCCACGCCACTTCAACAGATACTGGTATTGGCCTTTGTGACAAAGTTGCTTCAGAAGTCTCTCCACATGGAACTGTAAGTTCCCTTGCTCGTCGAGCAACGCAGGAGGGGGTCGATGTGTCGGCACAGGCTCATGAAGACTTGGTGTTAGAGGTGAAGCAACTCCGAGAGTCTTTTGCTCACGTGCAGACAGCACTGGATCAGTCTGTGACTGAGAGGAAGCAATTTCGGGGGAAACTTGACCAAGTACAACGTGCTCATGAACAGTCATCGACTGAGTTGGCTCAGTTGCGCGAGCAGATGAACCATATCGGCTCGATCGACTCGGTCGACAAATGACTGCGGAATGTGGAGTAACCTGCCACGGCGAATGACCAGGTGGAGATCTTGACGAAGATGCAGCTAGCAGGGACGACTTCCCACCATGAGGCGAAAGTGCCTTCCTGTCCACGAGAGGAGGATCATGATATGTCTTAAGCAAGCCAACGTAAAACACTGGGTGTGTGCGCAACTTGCGCGGGATATTGAATGTATAGGCAAGGCCTTTCTTCGCTATGACCGTAAACGGGCCAATGAGGCGCGGACGCAATTTTGTCTTGAAGACGGCAGACACTACACTTGTAGGTATTTTTTTAGCGTTTGATAAGACTTGGCCTCTAACTTCATAAGAATCAATACATCCTCTGCCTTTAGCATCAGCTTGTTCTTTTGTTTGTCTTGGCTATCAGACATTGTATCACGCACATGTCATAAGACACTAAAGCGCGTCGCGAGAAACTCGCTCACTTGTTTCTGCATCGTGGTGGGGATGATTTCAGCAAGTTTGTCAGCAGACACTCCCCCACCAAGCCCAGAACCACGGAGTGGTAACGTGAGTGGAACACGGGGGTGCGTGAGGCTATTCACATAGAAGGGAGTAAAGACGTTTGAGACATGAACAGCGTTATTCAACGCAAACTCAATGACAGGGGGCGTCGAGCTCCAAGTCTTAGGCGACTCAGCACAAACACTACGAAGAACGTCGCCAATGACGCGATTAACTCGCTCAGTGTGACTATCGATCTGCTGATGATCCGCTGTGGACATGTCCAATCGCGTGCCAAGCATCTTGAAGATGGAAGTCCAAAACTTGCCTGTGAAACGAGGGTCGCGATCAGAGATGATTGCTAGCAGCAACCCGTGTTAACGAAACACACGATCGATAAACAGCAATAGCTGTACCTTTGCTATCGGTGGAATCTTGCACCGCCTCCAAGTGAGCCATCTTGCTTAAACGGTCAACAAAGACCACAATTCCTGTATTGACTTCACAGTCTTTGGGAAGACCAAACACAAAATACATACTGATGGACTCCCAACACCCCGTGGGCACAGGTAAACTGGCGCGTTTCGCATGTACGTACGTATGTGCCCACCCATTTGTAGAGTTTGGGCCACCAGTAGTGTTGACTCACAGAGCCATAAGTCTTTCTTGGCCCAAATGCCCACTGAGGGCAGTATCGTGGGTCTCAAAGAGGGTTCGGTACTTTAAATCCTCACTATGAGTCAAAACAATGCGAGCGGTATCCGCTACATCTGTGCGATAGCCCAAAAGGCCATTATCGATGGAATATTGATGTAGGCCAGCCCGCAAGCGTGCCGATAATTAACTGTCCGAGTCCTTGTAATCCTCACTCTCAAGGGCATGAAACAATGCCACACACTAAGAATCCCGTGGATATTCCACACGAATTAACTCCTCCATAGAAGACGGCTGATTCGTGACATGAGAAAGCTTATAATCGGGACGGCGAGAGAGGGCATCTGCCAACACATTTTGTTCGCCTGGCTTATACTTCACTTCGAAGCTATATTCCGCAAAGGAGGAAATCCACCGAGCCATTCTCTGAGAGAGGTGAGGCGACTGTGTCGCCGTGCGTAATGACGCATGATCCGTGTAGACGACGAATGGCTTGGAGCTCAGCAGATGAACTCTAAATTTGACGAGCGCATACTTCATAGCAAGTATCTCTTTGTCATGAACTGGACAGTTCTTTTCAGCAGCTTTCAGCTGACGAGATTCAAATACGATAACTCGCTCGCGGCCTATAGCATCTTTTTGTAACAGAGCGCTGCCTATAGCAAAATCGGATGCATCGCAGACAACACTAAAATGGTACTCAGGATTTGGCAACGACAAAATGGGAGCATGGAGGAGACTCTCCTTTATTGCCCGAAATGCGTCAGCATGGGTGTTGTCCCAGCGCCAATCTGTGTCCTTTTTAAGGAGATCAGTTAATGGCCGAGCCATATCAGCGCAATTTTCACTGTATTTGTGTAAGTAATTGGCAAGGCCAAGCCACTTACGTAAGTCTATTTGATTCTTAGGAATCGGCCAGTCCACTATAGCCTTGACCTTAGCGGGATCCGCTCTAAGGCCGCGCTTACCAATGAAACATCCAAGAAAAAGAATCTCCTCTGCACTAAAACTGCATTTAGATGCCTTGGTGTACAATTTATTAGTGCGCATGCACTCGAGTACGGCTCGCAAATCACCGATGTGATTTTCAACATCTGACCGACCTTGTTCGGCACGACTAGGACAAAAATGTCATCAAAGTACGTCTGTGCATAATCCCGATGTGGGCGGAAAAGTTGCGTCACCAGACGATTAAATGTTGCCGGAGCATCAGACAGCCCTTGGGCACCACCAGCCATTCCCTAACTGCTGTAAGCGGAATATCACTCGCTCGCATGAGTAATTGATAATATCCATCGACCAAGTCTACTGCACTATACATAGTACAACCAACCATGTTGTTTTGAAGAACATCCTTTCGAGGAATGGGTGTCTGTGCCAGAATAGTAGCCGCATTAAGTTTGTTATGAGCATGCCAATACTCCACTTGCTGTTCGTCTTTTTGACACAAATTGTTGGTGTCGAATGTGGAGTATTACTCTCACGTACCATTCCTGCCTCGTGATTAACACGGAAGAAGTCATCAATGACATCACATTTCTCCTTAGGCAAGGGCCACCGTCGTGTGACACAGTATTTAGTCCCAGGAACTAAGTTAATTTCATGACGGACACCTCTATCTGGAGGTAGAACCGAGAATGGGTCGTGGCACACCACATCTTGAAATTCCTTGACTAAGGAATAAAAGGGATCGTGAGGGTTTTTCAAGATTGATGACCCACTACGCGCAATGAGTGATGCTTTTGTGTCATCTAGAACGGCTTCATCCAAAAGTGAAGAAGAGTTCAAATCTATGATGTCGGGTCGAATGACCACCACCTCTGAAGGGTCTCCATTCTTTAGTGAATGATCAAACTCATGGACCGACAACTCTTCGAGTTTTAAAAGCGAACTTAACGAAGGTATAGCCTCAGGGTTAATTGCATCATCACAGGCACCAGTCACTCCGCTGAAGAGTGTATACAGCTGATAATCATCATCACTTTGTGACACAGGATACGCTGTATGATCCGTATCTCTCTGATCGATGCCATCATCGAACGTAATTTGCTCTAAACTAGAGCTAACGTCACTATCGACATCCGATGACGAGTCATTTGACATGACGTCGTCATCACGTGGATTATGTGCCGCTTCACGTGCATCCGCTGAGCCGGGCTCGGGATGCCTTGGTATTTCACCAACAATGTCAATATTGACATTCAGCGCGTCGCTATCACAGCCAACTTCACTCAGTGGGTACTTACGTGCCAATCCACGCTCATCTGATGGGTTCAGACCTCGATGACTTGACGCTTGGTCAACAATGCTTTCAGCATTCAGTACGTTGCTCTCACAACGACTATCACTTAGCGGAGTACGTGCCGCTTCACTATCACATATCGAACTTTTCTCTATGCTCATGTCTTTGACATCGTCACAATCAACTAACTCTGACATTCCGATGTACAGCACACTGACACTATCAGCCAATGGCTCGCACCAATAGCGCTTCTGATTCCTAGAAGAGGTGGGTTCATGACTCTCCAAACCTCCGCTAGGGGCAGTGCGCGTGGAGCCTAATTTTTCAACCTCCAGTCGATCCATGGCTCATGGCGCTCAAGCCAAGCCATACCAAGAATGAGATCATATTTCGAGTCCAAATCAAGGACTAAACAGCGCTCGATACTAGCAAAATCGAAAAACTTCACACCCAAGTTCACAGAAACTTTGGGTGCAATGACTAGAGTTCCTGTTGCCAAGCGAACAGTGATCGTATCACCCTTGTGCGCTTCTAGCGCCTCAACATAACGTGGATTCCCTTCGAGGGAACAGCGTCTAACATAATTACCGGATGCTCCGGAGTCGATCAAAATCGACCAGGGTTTGTCAAAGCCCTTAACAGTCGCCTTTGCGACCAAAAAACATGGCTTGTATTCACGTCCCGTGTTAGAGTGCACGGGACTGATCGGGGATAAATTCTGCTCGCCATTACCTCCTAGAGGCTCAACAGAACCTAGTTCTTCCCCAGCAGGACGACCCGCATCTACTGGGAGTCTACGTTTTCCCACACCGTACTAGACTTCTGGTTAGCGGCAGAAGTTTGGCCTGAAGTAGCCTGGCTTTCCCTGCGTAAAGGGCAATTAGGTCGCAGATGCTTTGTGCTTCCGCACGTGAAACATCGTCGAGTGTTTCGATGCTGTTCTATAGCTCTAAACTCTGCTTCTTTGTACGTCTCGGCGAAACTGAGGTCCATAGGCTTTGGCCTATTGAATGAACGAAATGAGTTCATCGAGTTTGGGTCGTACCCATGGGTGCCAAAACGGGCTTTTTCAAAGTTGAACTCAGCTTTCAACGCTATATCCACAGCCGTCTCAAAGGAGGTGGGTGTATCCGGAATACTTCTGTTCGAGCCACGCCCTTACGAAGGCCCTCCATGAAGATGGTAACCAAAACCATTTCTGGTAAGGGATGAAGCTGCATGGCAGCGACTAGAGTTCTCAATTCCTGTACATAGTTCGATAGTTCTTTCTTGCCCTGACGGGCAGATAGGAAGAAGGAACGTACCCAATATGGCTGATTAGGTGAAGCAAACATCCGGGATATTTGCTGTTTTAGCAAAAAACCACATGGGAAAGCCTCGTCTACCGATTTGCTACATGTGAGGGCCCATTCTCTGGCTCGACCACCTAATATTGAGATAGCCATCCCAACTCGCTGTTGCTCCAATTGGAGCATAGTGGGGTGCATGGACATTTCCACCTCTCTGATCCACAGGAGTAGATTCTCCTCTTCTGTTCCCTCAAATATCTTGACACTCAAGACAAGTGGGCGAGCCCTTGGCTTTTCATATGGTACGGAAACATACCGTAGGCATAGCCGATTCTAAATAGTCGTGTACTTGCCCTATCAAAAAGGAATCAAACATAATAGCGTCAAGACGTGCACGATCACGTCATGACCTTGTGCAAGGATTAAATCCACTTGTTCGTTCCCGACTAGCGCTCTGAGTTTCTCCAGCGCTAATTCTTAGGCCTCAGAGAGGGTTATCTTGATTTCCATCCTTAGAGAGGAACAGCCTGTAACAGACTCAGATGCAGATTGAATGCAAGTGCTACCAATTGTAGCGGAGCTACCCTTACCCTTAGTCAGAGGAAGACTTCTAGACTCGTAGAGTCTCTTAGTATATCAAACTAAGCGGGTATTAACTCTAAGGGTCTCAAGTCTTACAGACTTAGTGAGACTTAACTCTAAGTGTATGTACAAGCTCTTAATCTTTTAGTCCTGGTTCAGAGGACTACAACTCCAAGGAATCACGTGGCACTTATTTCCATGAGTACCTAGACTTTACTCAGGCACTTAACTCAGGCACTTAACTCTTATGACCAGAGGCGTCTTAGAAAGACACGTGTCTGAAACTGACTAAAAGGGGAACTGAATATATTTACTGATTTATAGTGATAATAAACCTTACTTACGTCTTTAACCTTAAAACTATGCTACCTAATCGCATAGTCCTCATCATAGTTCTTCTTGTGTACCACACCACGTCGCCTCTATGAAGACCCAATTACGATAGATATCCTCTAACCATAACCGATAGGGTACGGTATTATCGCTTAGCGTATGTGATACAAAAGTACGCCTTATCAGTGATACTGATCTCTTTCTGTGTGTACCAGACCAATGTACCTGGTTATCACAACCATTTGTGTAACCCCGTTACACCTCGACACTGGTTAAAACCATCATAAAAGCACTAACACCGTCAAAATTAGAATGAGAATGACGTCATTGTACTGTACAGTATATTAGTTACGAATTTTGTAAAGTCCGTGCCGAGTCCGCACTCTTTTTCACCCTCCCAATTCACAACTCTCTCAGTACATATTTTTTAATGTGGACCGCACTAATTCTAAACCCACACTAATTCTCAATCCACACTAATTACGGTCATCAGTGTAGCAATCTGACGAAATGATAACGTGTTGTTCAGAGAACTAGGTCGGTGGATGCGAAGTACATGACTTTTAAGAGGATATTTCGTCATGAAAAGACTATGTGGAGGTAAGATTATAGTGTGGTTCTCAATCACCAGTCTGAAGCCGTTTTAGGTCGATTGTCAACTGATTTGTATGGAGGCTTTAGCCAGTGAAAGGCTAGAAATTCAGTAAATGATGATACCTGCGACGACCCTCATGTCCTTTGAGACATGGATCACACTGCATTTGCCGCAATTGACTCATTATAACGTCCCAGCGCCTCTGTATCATGAAATCCACAATTGTGTGCATGGAATTGAGGGAAAATGGACGGATTTCGAGGCCGTCTCAAGAACTCGGACGAGTTCAGATATCTCTCAAAGAACAAGTGGCAGTCGCCGTAAACTGCGGGTAGTGGCTACAAAGTCGCTTTTGAAAGCGTCAAAAGTGCTGCGAGTGATTCACGAGTGGGAGTTTCGATCGGCACTGGATGCACAGACGCAATTGAGACAGGACGGAGCTCTATGTCATAGGATGAAGGTGGTGGTTGGAAAAGTGATTGATGAAGTCAAAGAAGGAGACGCGATAATGAGAACACGAAGCAAGCCAAACAAAGTGGAGGAAGAGGTTCTAGAGGTTGTGCGATGTTTGCATTTCCTTGCCTTTTCTGTTCGATTTGGAGTGAGGTCGAGAGATATGATGTATTATGTGCTTAATGCTGTCGGGTCCAGGTAAATTAACGTTATGTTTGTTTGTTTGTTGGTCATTTATGAATGGAAATACTGACTAATTATCGAAACTTGCAATGTTTTTATATGGCTAGCCTGCGTGAGGATAACAAGGAGAGTAACCTTATGGTCGTGCCAATTTTCTGCATTGAGCAGCGAAAGCTTTTCTCGATTGCGTGGACAACCAAGGACGTGGTAGCAGGAATGGAGCTTGTTCGACCTTGTGCAAGTAAAATCTCGATGATGGGGCTGTGCAAGAAGAGCTATTGGGAGGCACGCTTTGAGACTGAAGACGAATTTGATTGGTATTGTGAGTATGCACATATTCGTAATGTGCTTGCGTCATATATCTCCAAGACAGCACGGGTATTGATCGCAGGGACGGGCACGAGTCGCTTGCCAGCTGAAATGGCGTTAGATGGCTACTCCGATGTTGTCGCCATGGATTACGCTGCAAATGTGATTACGAAAATGCAGACTCGGTCGAAAGAAAACGCGTGGGGAGTTCGATTTGCCGAGGCGGATCTGACCCAGATGAAGGACTGGGACTCGAATTGCGTGGATTGCGTTATCGACAAAGGCTGTCTTGATGCTATGCTTCTCAAGCCTGAGACAGATGGAGGTGAAACAAGTTGGAAACAGGTGGCTTCAGATTCTTCCGATGACCTCAGCGATGCACGAAATAGTATGCAGCAACTGGCACGCATTTTGAAACCTGATGGACTACTTGTCTTGTTAACGTTTGGTAGTCCAGGCAATCGAGTTGGTTTGTTCGACTGGGTGGCATCCGACCGAAGCGATTACATGGAGTGGGAGATCTTGCAGTGTCTCGAGATGACCCCCTCGACTAGCCAGCCCACTTTTGCCACGCGTTTTTTCCTGTTTGTTGCAAGAAAGAAGCACAAGTAACGGACGAGTATAACTACCGGTCTAGAATCAGAGTTGAACGCATGTAAGGCTGCACTAGATTTCTGCTAATTCGACATAGCGATTGTATCACTTTTTACTCTTCTTTTTCTTCCTCCATGGGAGGCATACAGCTCATTTCAGCATACTCACCGCCAATCGTGCGCATTATATCCAGCCATAGTTCTGCAGGTGCGTTGAGCGCAAGCGACACGGGAGCCTTCACAGGCACCCACGAGCCCTGCTTTACTTCAGCGTTCAATTGACCCGGAGACCAAGCCGACACGCCACTCATAAACACGACGTCTGTTTGCTTGGCAGTTCCATCGCCGATTGCCTTTGTCGCTGCATCAAGATCCACTCCAACAAAGAGACTCGGCTCACTTGCAGTAGGGAAGTTGGCCGTTGCTACGCGCTGGCCCCCAAACTCCGCTTTGCCGTGTAGCACCTGCTTGCAATAGTCGTCATCCCTTGCTTTCAGTCAGCCATGATCCCTTTCTAGACACCATTCACATGCTTATCAAGCTATCGTACCTCTGCATTCCTCGCAAACACGGGCCCGCCTTTGCGTACGATACTCGTTCCGAACGTTTGCATGACGGTTGACGGCGCCCGAAACGCGCGTCTCAATGGATTCTTCGACACTTTGTTCACAATAAACCCTTTCGATCCTTCCATATTATGTTCCGTCAAGACCACCACCGAGCGACTAAAGACGCCTTCTAGCAATGGATGGGCCACCAGAAATACACCTGACGCTACATCCCTATGCTCATTTTCACCCGCACCAAAAAGTCGACACAACAACAATATCAACAACAACAATAGGAGCAAAAATCACAACAATCACATTAACAGCAACAAGGACCAGAACAGCACCAAAAGTAACAATATCAATCAAAAACAACAACACCAGCAGTCCAATAGCGTCCGTTTTTACATCCTATCTCCTCTTCAAGCAGCATAAAAAAAAACCCTCCTTACTCTGTTAATTGCACCCCATCCAGTGTCCATGATTCGAGTGACGTCGACGGTGGCAACTGCAGTGCTTTGGCTTCTGCGAGCGTGTGATTCAGCGCTCGCAGCGCCACAAATGCCGTGTCGAGACCATCTGTACCTCTTGTTACATTCGTACTTAGTCGAAACTCGTCCCGAACGAGTTGGAGTAGTGCCGGGCGCTCTGGACCTGGGAGATAAAAGTGTCGACCACCGAGATAACGATCGAGACAGCGATTAAACGCCTCTGCGTGCGGGAGACGCGTCCTCGATCCTGGAAAGAGCACCGAAACGCGCATATCCGATGATACGAGAGTACGGAGTGAAACGTGGCGGTCCAGAAGCTTTGCAGCGGCCACTAACTCGCGGTAGAGCGCTGTCGTGAGAGCCATGGAGCTCTTCGTCGTCATGATTTGTGAAAAGTGTGGAGTAGTGTGGTGCACATGGAAGTAGAGAGACTCGCGACTTAATTGTCCTGTTTTTTCGTCTTTTGCAAGGACGATATATGCACCTGTCAAAAACGTTATGACATTGTAGAGAGAGAGACGTATTTACGCGGGTCAAAATGATGGGCAAGATCTCTGGAATATCCAGAGCGAGGATGTAAGTGCTGGGGACCCGGGGCTTATCGTAGCTGGTTTGGTATAGAATTAAAGAGTCTCTAGTTTGCATTCCAGTGCTTGTTGAATATATATAGCGTGACATTCGTGATGGCTGAAGCTACCTTCGATGCTCTTTTGTTGCTGTTGCTTGGAGTTAACATAAGCTGGAAGTCCGAAACCTGTTTGTCCTTTCGTGGCTATCGATCGTGGCTGCTGGTAGACCGCTGCATTCTTTCTCTGTACCTTCAGTTGACATATCGTTGCAAGGATGTGCAAGTTTTTGCCCACACGCGTTCGGCTGCTTCCACATCGTCCTGAAACCTGTTCTAACAGCGTGAATCAGACCGACTTTCTTTCCACTGAGTCCAAGTGTCAATTTCTCATGACTCTAGATATTCTTAAACTTGACATGGCAGAGCTCGTGTCGTCGAATCAGTTCTTTCGGGGAAAAGTTCATGGCAACGATGGTACGAAATAGCAGGGGGTGCAGCAGCCGCTATTTCTTTCGTGATTGGAAAACAGTTGTCGAGCGCCTTCGTTCCTTGACTCGAGAATTGTGGATGGGTTATCTTCTACCAATTCAAGCGTTCGAGAACAGAAAAACATTCCCTCAAATACCTTTCGTCGTATCTACTGAGATGGCTGCGGAGAATTCGTTGGTTCAACACGTTTGCTCTGAACTCTACCCAAAACGATAATTCAGTAAAGCAGCTCAAAGACTGCGACGACACAGCGATGTCTACACAAACGAGACATACCCATCATGCAATTTCCAAAGCCATAGCACATTACAGCACCAACAAGTCCTTCTTCATCGACCGCAACCTCGGCTGCATGAATGTCACTTCAAGTATCTCGACGTACTTTTTAGTGTATACCCAACCCATCATCTCTCGTGCCACTTCACGTGCCGGTTCGACCACTGTCGCACAGAGTCCCAGCTGTCAGTCAAGATGTAACGCTAATGTTCGAGTGAAGTTTTCCGTAACTGCCATCTTTCACGCGATCGAAGCGGGTATGGGTCGTGTCCCGTATTGCACCAATACTGTAGTATAGTAGCATCAAAATCCGCTTCAATACCACCTAGAACAAAAATGCAGCCAATAACAGCAGGCGACAGACAGACAGTCAGTCAGTCGCCTGCACACTCGGCGCGATCTGAGACAGATCTGTCATTTGTCAAATTACTCAAAAGTCACACATTGCGTCATGATGGACGAGGACGAATTGACCGAGTTCTACCCCTTAACGAATCGAGAGGAAGAGACGCCCGTGCCGACTTCCCGTCCCGACGATGGCGATCGTGTCCATCTCGAGACCGTGACTGGCGCAGGTACTGGCTGGACCACGTCTCGCGACCACGTGGCGCTGCAGTTTTTCTGGCAAGGCTGCGACGCGTTTGTCACGTGTAAAGACTCGGAGAGCGTCGCGCCGTGCTTTTATAACGCGCATTGCGCCGGCCAATGCGCCGACAGTGAGTTCGTGCAACTCGTGCCGGTGAACGAGGTGCGGGAGCGCCATATTCTCGACGCCATGCGCGTGCAGCTCGTGTCGGTGGATTCGGACAAGTACTTGCGTGCCACGCACGTGAGCAAGTACCTCAAATGGTCCCGCACACGGGACGAGCAGACGGTGTTTGTGATCCAGATTGCTGACCGCAAACCGCTCACTGCGAGCTCCAAGTTCACGTTGACGAGTTGTTTCTGGCCTGATCGCGCCGTTGGGTTTACGCAGACGTTCCCGCTTGGAGGCGGTCGGGACGTGAGCAAAGCTATTGGCTTTTTGACACTGGAGAAGCGGAAGAAACAAGCGCCGCTGTTGTTCCCCATTCGGTTCCGAGCGGTGCTGCGTGCCCAGCGAGACGAGCGGCCGCTGTCGACAGCGGCGCGGCATGGACGCTGTACGCCATTCGTCACGGCTATGGACATGCTTTTTATTGCGGACGAAGACGCAGACAGGGTGAGTAACGTCCCGCTGGCTCGTGTCGCTGGATCAGAATCAGAACCAGATGGACGAGAGACCGTGCCAAGTAGGACTCACGTCACTGCTGGCTCGGACCAGGACGGCTGGGAGAGCTGCACTTTCTGTGGCGTCCTTTTTCGAGCGCGTGGTGACCTCATTGCTCACATCCGGGATGGCCACGGCGAGATGTTGCACCGCGTGTCGGTTCCTGGCGCTTTTTGTATCGATTGTGGCACCCGTCGAGTGGATGGACGCTGTACGAGATGTAGCCCGGAAGTCTTGTAGAGAACGAGGGAATGGATGGATGAGTTGCGTAGTTTTTGAGAGGACTAAGAGGCGCTATTTAAGCTGGGACCAGCGCGAGTGGAATGTCCAGCAAATGTGTATAATGGAACAGTGATTTGCTGTGCTGCAGACTTGCGCGGGCGACCAAGAGCAGATTCGAGTGTTAAAAAAGTCGTGCGCTGACTCTTGTCGCTGGAACGCTGTAGCTCTTAGCATGCGGAAATGATTACGACCTACGATTGACACGTATCGCAGTAAAAGAGCACAAGTGAGACACACGCACGAGGAGTAACAACATCACGGTCTCTGTACTAAAATGGGATCCGTGGTGCGTAGTTGTCATCTATCATCTGTTCGCCTGTTCTTGACCACAGCTCGTCTCCAATAAAGCGCTTCAGTCTCTGCTCGCTTGATTCGGAACCACGAGCAACGTCTCGATCCTATATGATGCGCTGTGGCGCCACCTCTCGATTCTTGAAGTGTAGATACACAATTCTCATAGAAGCGGAGGCGCAGAAGAGATCTGTAACTCGCTTGACGATCATGGCCTTGTCTCTGTAAAGCACATGGTCCACATGTCAACGTTTTACATACAACTTGCGACGTGGCGAGGGGACAGAGGAGGAGCACATTAAAGACGTTGCGTTTTCCACTCTTGCAGTCAATCGGCAACGAAGTCGAGAAATGGCCACGCCACGACGACGACACTGGAGCTTGCATCGTGGCACAACAACAACGAGGGACCGCCGTCACATATCTGCATGCTACAGGTACCCGTGATCACGTGCTGGTCTTCCCACTGGCTCAGTCCGCAAGAGCCAAGTGTGGACGGTGCAAACTGCAGCGAGTGCAGCAGGGAGCCCGACACGGAATCGTACATTTCCAGTCGCGATGCAATGACTCGCGAGCACATGACAAACACAGGTCCCCAACAGGTCACGAGTGTCTGTGCTACAGTCGCTGCTCTCTTTGTGGTGCTAGCGTTGCCACCAGCTTTCGGATTCGAATTCCTGCGAAGATCGGAACAACTTGGTAGCGACTGCCATTGCCCTGTTTCCGCTGAGAACGTATACACGTCAACGTGCCCCTTCCTTGTGGAGACTATGAGTTTTGCCGAGCACCATGGCAAGCACCAGCCTGTGCACCACGGGGCGTCGATGTGTGTCGCACAGGTGAAGTTCCGATTGTAGCAAGCACGCGGTCGTCATGAGCTTCCAGCGTCCGCACAAACAGCCTCCCGTCCACGCTCCCTATTGCAGTCCTATATCCATCCGCTGAGAACTTGCGAACACAAAGGTCAGAAACTAGATTAACTTTGTGAGGATTGACGCGCCAAAGAATCCAGTGCCGGTCGTTACACGAAAGGCATGTGATCCCCCCCCGGACCCAGGTGTGATAACCCAAGAGAAAAGCTCATTAAGACTGATAGGCGGACTATAGAAGCTCGAGCTTCAATATTGTCTCTCTGTCTGCTTCTCGATTATCGTTAGTGTGGCATTCTATTGCCATCTGGAGCTCATCGGACCTGCGTATCTCCAGTGGGTGGGGGAGAGCGGCAAAA
>JH597777.1:212390-271111 GCA_000173235.2 Hyaloperonospora arabidopsidis Emoy2
GGGCCTCGTAATGGGAAAGTAATGAAAACCAAAGAGGTTTACGACGCGACGGAATGAGGCGTCACCATTACGGCCGGACACGCCGCTCTTGTTCAGATGGTCATCATCAATACAGTCGGCCGTAGCTTATGTCAAGTCAAGTCAGTTTGCTAGTATGACACTACCGTGTAAGTGTAAGGGGTTCATGAATGTATTTGTCTGATGTTCGTAATCAAATAAAAGTATAGAGTACTTAGATGCACGTTGTTATGTCCCTGACGAATAGAACTGGCGTTGCCATGTGACAAGTCGTTGTATTTTTGCCTCTTGGAGACCTGGTCGAGTTATTATTAGCCATAATCTGTGGCATACTTTCTTCAAGACGAAGACAACGTCCACACGAACTTTGTGTCCATCTGCGCTTCAATGGCACAAATGGACATGAAATATATCGGCTCCGCCACGTTGTGTCGATTATTTTCACTTTTGCAGCTACAAATCGTCGATTTGTAGCTTTGATGCTTTGTAATCGACTAGTAAACGACATGTAGGCTTGATCACCGCGCACTAACGATCGTTACTTCCGCTCATTTGAATCTGCGAAACAGCGAGCGATGAATCCAGCCGCTTTTTTGTTTCTGGACTGCAAATAGGGGTCCCAATTGCACCGACGTCGCGTCAAAACTCTCTCGTGTCAATGTCTCAAAAGTTACTCGTTATGATCAGAGCTCGACGCTCGAGCAGAAGATGGAGAGACAGGTTGAAAAGCTGGATACTAGCGGCAAGAGCAGTATCTTCAGTATGCGCAAACGATTAGCGATACTGACCAAGTAGAAGTACCGTGCGAGGTTCGAGGTCCGGGTGCCAAATTCGAATAACCAGAGATGTCTCTGCTGGTCTCCATTGATTTTACACGATCATTCGAGCCACTGAGTCATATGTGAACATGATGAGTGCACGCACAGGCACCTCTCGTCTGCTACTAGTTTAGTATTGTACGCCAATGAAGTTTTCTCCAACTGGTGTCATGCACAATCCTTTCATTGAGTCTGCAGCTTGTCGATCCATCCATCTCTCAGAGGACCAACTGGGCTGCACAAAGCTGAAGCAAGGACGCAAGATGGACACCACTCCGTTCTGAGTCGTCCATCTCGGATTTCATTATTGATGAAACCTTTCGAGTCATGACACCGCAATTGGTATCCTTGCACTCGCCCTTGATCACTGCACATCGCGATGTCACACTTGACAAGTTCCGAGCTTGCCATCACGGACAGTAAACTGCAACACAAAACAGTAGTACGAACGAGTCTTTTTTTGACGTGTCCGTTCTGCTGTGCAAATCCTCCCGTGACCAGGACACGGCTGCGTCTGCCCCTATTTCCTCCTCTTTTTGCCACAAATACTGGCTGAAAATTGAACGTGGGGGTTGTCAACGCGTCAGTAGTAAACAAACACGTTCCACCATATACAACCCCATCGTCTCTACTCATTAAATGATCCGTTTGTTTTTTCCATTGCATACTATGGAAAACCTCGTGGCTCTCATATGTAAACAGAATAGACCAGTACATGAGGGAACGGCAGACCTGCTCGTGAACATGTTGCGCTTTCATGGCCCTTTTCTATATGCTCGAGGGCTGAACCTCGACGTCTCGTCTATATAACTTTCCTGACCTTCACTTGTGCGTCTGCTCGGGGGTCGCTCATCTGCTCGAACCTGCTCGGTCTCACTTATTCTTGTGCTTTCAACCTACCGCCCACATACACTCACACGCGAGTTCGTCTCATGAAATCCGTCTCGGAGCTTTTCCACGACAAGAACGAAGTCGCTCTTGCAGCTGCCATTGTCCTTGCAATGGGGTTGGGCCTGACCGTATTTACGCACAAAAATGCCAAGAAACCCGCGAGCTCGGGCCCTCGAAAGCTGCCGCCCATGCCGAAAACCACTTTGCCGCTTCTCAAGAACATTTTGGATGCCGGTGGCAATGCCGAACGCTTCCACGACTGGTTGAATGAACAGTCGATTGAGTTTGACAACCGACCGTGGATGTTTAAAATCCCGGGACGTCCAGCAACGATTGTGCTGTCGTCGCCCGAGTTGTTCAAAGATGTCCTCGTGACGCAAGACAATGTCTTTCTCCGTGGACCTGTGGGGCAGTACATTAGCTACGACATTTTCGGCAATGGCATGGTCATCGCGGATGGCGATCCCTGGTACTTTCACCGGAAAACAGCGAGTCACTTGTTTTCCATGCAGATGATGAAGGACGTCATGGAAGCTACTGTGTTTGACAAGCTCAGTGTCCTATTAGATGTCCTGGACATTTACGCCAAGCGGGGCCGGCCGTTCAGTATCAAGGAGGAGCTGAGCCACTTGACGATGGATGTGATTGCCAAGATTGGCTTTGGCCTGGAGCTCGATACGCTCAAGAACAGTCCGGATCGGGAAGAAGATCATGAGTTCCTGAAAGCTTTCAACGAAGGGTCCGTGGCCTTTGGGGTGCGTATTCAGTCGCCACTGTGGCTATGGAAGCTGAAGAAGTACTTGAACATTGGCTGGGAGAAGATCCTCATGGACAACACGAGGATCATGCACAATTTCATCAACAAGGTGATTGTCGACTCGATGAACAAGAAGGCCCGACTTGCAGCTGAAGGCGAGACAATGGTCGCACGGGACTTGATTACTTTGTTTTTGGAGAAGAGACTGGTGCAGACAGAAGACATGCACATTGAAGACGACGACGCGACGATTATGCGCGACATGGTCATGACGTTCGTGTTTGCAGGGAAGGACTCGACAGCGCATAGTATGGCCTGGTTCATTGTCAACATGAACCGATACCCGCAAGTGCTGCACAAGATCCGGGAAGAGATGAAGGACAAGTTACCAGGGCTCTTGAATGGGACCATCCGAGTGCCTACGCATCAGCAGGTCCACAACCTCGTGTACCTGGAAGCTGTCGTGAAAGAAAACATCCGTCTCCATCCGTCCACGGGCTTCATCGTTCGGGAGGCCATGCAGGACACGACCTTGGTCGATGGCACGTTCGTCCAAAAGGGCCAAACGGTAATGGTCTCGTCGTACTGCAATGGGCGCAATCCGAAAACCTGGGGCGACGACACGCTCGAGTTCAAACCCGAGCGCATGATTGACCCCGACACGGGCAAGTTGCGAGCGCTGTCCCCTTACGTCTTCAGTGGTTTTGGCTCAGGTCAGCACGTCTGCATTGGGCAGAAGTTTGCTATGATGGAGATCAAATTGGCCATGGCGACGCTTTTCAGCAAGTTCGATGTCAAGACGGTCACCGACCCGTGGCAGCTCACGTACGAGTTCTCCCTCACGATTCCAGTCAAGGGACCGATGGATGTGGAAGTGACACCTTTGCCTTCAACGGTGCCGGCAGCTTTAGCGTAAGCGAGGAGTACCAACCACTTTGCAACAAATGTGGTGGTAACAGCCTTGAAGGAGTTCGTGTGCTAACGCCTTTTCTGATTACGACCTCCTGTTGACTTGATCTCGTGTTCAACGTTCGAGGTGTGTGTCACTTCTCCTCAACCCCCTGCTAAACTGCATCCTGTCTGGTCTGATCATGAAGGTACTGGTCCCCTTCCCGTCGTGGACCGGTTATATGCCGACATGCTCACCCTGCCTGGGTTGTAGCCCTATCTGACGGTCGAGAACGGAGTTGGCTTTGCATCTGATTTCGGAAGGAGGATAGAAAGACCCGAGGGATACCTCGTTTTTTCTTGAGCCCGAACTGCATCTGCCCTCACCATCAGCTAGGGATGTTAGGTAAAAAAGTCTTGTGACCTTTTAACAGTTATGAACACTTTTTACCAAGTTGTTAACGTTATTACCACTTACTACCACTTTTTACCAGCTTTTAATGTTCTACCAGTTAATATCGTGTCACCCAGCTTTTAACGATTTTTACAGGTATTATTATAGCTCCATAAAGCAGGTTCTCACTATGTAGAGAGGCCGGACCGAGTGAAAACATCAAAATACGATGGAAATACCGTGCCGGAAGAAATTTTCTAGTCACTATGTAGAAGAAAGAGATCTGCATTTTTTTTGTAGGTGCAGTGGATACATTTAGTATTTCTAACAACTGACGTCTGCCTGCGTGGCCTACACATCCCCAACGGAAAGGCCACTACTTCCTGGATTCTCTGGGGGCCAGCCAGTCCAGGCCCCGGACAACTCGATGTCGGGGGTTTATGCTTCTACGAGAGGTCGAGCTCAGTAGTACTGGGGTTCCCGGGTGGTAAAACTGAGACTTATGTATCACACATTTTTTATGGCCTTGGGGGGTTTGGTCGTACGGGGGATCGAACCGGCAATTATGTGTATGAAACGGCGGTGCTCACCCAAGGCACCAGGGAGAAACCCAAATCTGGGTATACACAATGTTTCTGTCCGATCGGTTGCTGAAGATGTTCTCAGCCTTAAAGTTCGCCTTAATAGGAGCATATGTGCACGACTGTGTCATGCTGTTAGTAGAGAGATCGTGTAACGGGGCACACCTTATTCAACTAACTGAATAAACCTTGCACTGCTGACAGTGCAAGGGTGTGTGCTTCCGACTACCTCACGCACACGTACGTGCAGAGGAAGATTGCTATACGGAGTATGTAAAGGGGTTACACATCGAAGGGTACTCGGTACCCTGTGTCTTAGACGCACGGGATGGTATCCCACTGAAAGAGATATAGAATATCTTATCGGCTTATAGGGGCTGACGGTTGTCAGCCACGAGATAGGAAAGATCTCGAAAGATCTTAACTTAGGACATGAGTGCCTAGATTAGGTACTATTAGGATTAAGATATTCTATAGAGTTAAACGTAAATAAAGTTCAGTTCCCCTTTTGATCTTGTCTAAGACACGTACCTTGCGAGGCGTCTCTGACCGTTGATCGTTAAGAGTTAGCAACATCTCCCTGAGATAGCTACTCTTGAGCACTAAGTGCTGTAGATTCACTGAATCGTTCGGTCCCCTGGAACAGGCTCTTTGAGCACTAAGTCTTCCTCTGACTTAAAGGATCTGTGTAGCTCCGCTACAGAGTAAGAGTACTCAGTAAAGGTACAAAAAATGGAACTGTATTTAGTATAGTTAATCCTTTTAATAAATCCCTATTTGACTTCATTTAACTATGCCTAAATACAAACATGTATTATAACTATCTGCGCGCCACTCATTGCGTGCTTCTGTCGTGACGACTTTATTGGTTGATATCTCGATCCTATATCAACCAATGAGCAGTGTGTTACATCTACGAAGCAATATTATCTATTAGAATAATATTGCGAGAATACTGTGTTTGTCCCAGCATAATATTCATACTTGACAATTACCTTATGTAAATTATCATGTAACGGAGGCACCGTTACAGATCGCAAATGATTAGCAGTACAACGCGGAATACCTGTGCAACGAGGACCTCCATGCACAATTCCTGTGGTTGCAAACCGAAGTGAACAGAAGTTGCACTTGGCCTCGACTTCCCCCAGCCATTTTCACCTTCTTATAGAACATTTACACCAGAAGATGAAGACGTCCGATGGTGGGCATTTTTAAGCTGCGAATCGCAAAGAATGTGTTAGAATTAATAGCATTACAGAGAAGGCATGTATAAAGCCTTTCGCGGGAACAGTGGGCCTTTAAGACTGATTGCGTACATTGCAGGCCATGGTTCTTACCCGTGTCAAGTCTCCTTCTTTTTTGGGGTTAGGCGGTAACGGGTGGGCGATGTACAGTGAATGTGGTTGCAGCGCAACCTCCCATTCATAACCTTGACTGATAATAAATAATAATTGGTAAAAAGTCTGTTCAAAAATGTGGCCTTGTTTTAAACGTTATCATAGCTGGTAAAAAGTAAAATGCTATTAACAGGACTTTTTACCTAACATCCCTACCATCAGCTGTCACTCTGCTGATCCATCAACAACGTTAAACAATGTTAGCTCACCACTGGAAAGCGAACGCCGAGTCAAAATCACCAGCCAACGTCAATTAGATACGCAATTTCAAAACCATGGCGGCAAAGTAGAAACTTGGTGGACACCCGTTCTCTGCTCGATCTAATGTCTGCATTGAACGGCATTCGTCTGTTTCATGCAGTACCCACGATGATGGTTACAATTGTTGCTCCAACTCAGTCAGATGAGGTGCTGCAGCTCGATCTCGTGTCGCGCCAATTCACGAAGCATTGGCTCGTCAAAGTACTTGCTCACGTTCACATCTTCACTCAACCCCTTGCGACGCCGAGTCTTTATCATGAACTCGCGAGCCAAGTCATTCACCGGAGCCGGTTCTAGTGGACGAAGCACCACGTTGGTGTTCAACGGATCACCCGGAACCACTGCCCAGTGATCAAACACTTGCGTGATGAAAGCTTGGCCCTGTGTGAACACGCGCAGATCCGTCTCCAGTCCAAAGGACTCAATCACTGGGACGAAACCCAGCACTGTGTACAGTGGAGAACCAGCCTTAGGAGCGTCATGTGTGATGTGGCCACGACGACGACTCAATACTTGGTACAGAGAAGACACGGTATCAGCTGGGCACTGGATTTCTAACGAGTAAATGGGCTCCAGCATTCGCGGTGTAGCGGTGAGGAATGCCGAGTAGGCAACACGACGGGCAGTTGGAATGATTTGACCACCACCGCGGTGAATCGGCTCCGAAGCGATTGTAGCGTCAAGGATCTTGAACTTCGTGTTGCGAATTGGCTCGTCACAAAGCGGTCCTTCACGACAACTCCATTGGAATCCCTGCACGATGCTGTCCTTGATCATATTCAACGACGACTTGTCCACTTCCGTAGGGAGCGTATCGTCCAGCAAAACGTTCGGCCCATTACTACTGGGTCCAAACGCCCACACGGACCGAGCTGCGAGAGCATCCCACTTGTACTTTGTCTGGAAGAAACTAGCCACATCCTTCTTGCTCATTTGCTGATCACAAAACGAATGACGTTAGTACACATTGCGCCGCCACCAATTTCGATCGGAAAGCAAGACGTACGTCGAGCTTAATGGCACCCAGCTCAATATCTTGCGAAAGGCCTGCGTCCAATGGCTCAGAGATCATGGTGATCTTGTTCTTCTGGTTTGGGGTCTCGGCAAAGCACCTGAACACAAAAGGAAGAAGAACAAGCGCCTGTCAACAACACATGGCTGCACAAAAAGGCAGCATCGACTCTACAACTTACTGCACCGAAGACGTCTCAGCGACAGTCTCACAGAAAGCGACAACGGGATCTGCAACCTTGATTTCTATCTCAGCATACATTCGCCGCAGGTCGTGCAAGATGCAGTCGGCGGCCAGCTCGCCCGTGCACAGAATCACGTGCTCGCCACTCTCCTCCACTTTCGTGCGAACGAGTGGATAACTCTTACTAATCTTCCGCAGTCCCTCCAGCATTTTAGGTAGTTCAGCTGGGTTCAGCGGCTCAACGGCAAGCTTCATTACAGCAGTCGTGCCATAAGACATGTGAATAGGTCGGAAAATGCCGACCTCTTCATCCTGTAGCAGATTGTAGTCGGCATCAGTGATGGTAGCACTTTTCGTAATCGACGCGTCCACGCCCTCAAGTAAAACCCAGTTGCCTGCTGGAATGCGGTTCACTTTGATATTGTATCGTCCCTGGGCGACACAAACGCTTCCAATAGTCCGCGTGCACATGTCCTCGTCATCTTCAGCACTATACGCTTCGCCCAGGATCTTAACATCCTTGTTCTCACGAGCCTCGCCAGAGTACACACGGCCAAAAGCACTGAACGTCGTGCCGTCTGGTGATGAGTACAGTTTCACGATATTGATCATCAAAGGCGCCTTCGGGTCGCAAGACTGGATACCTCGCACGATACTCAATTCAGAAGACTGATTTCCTGTGTAAACGTTTGCAAGTTTGGTCTTCGCTGTCGCGAGCGGTGAAGGAACGTGAGCCACGACCATATCCACGAAACCGGACGTCACATTCCCAAAAAAGCTGCCAAGTACAAGTTTGAGCAGCGGCCGCGGGTTCAGATTCAGCTCTTCTTTTCTTAAACGTATTCCCATGGCCCGTAGCGATGCCGAGAGCTCTTTCGGATCACCGTTAAGCACTTTCGAGTACATTTTGTACAGTGGCTCCAGAACAAACTGGATGAACGACCTCAACGCACCAGGATATGGCTACAAGCACACCATCCATCAGCAAGATATACATAAAAAATAACCTAACAACCGTCCTGCAAAGTTCCGACAGCGTCAATCTTACCGAATTCTTCGTGAACGTTCTCGTCTGCGGATTATAGTACTTGTCTCCCCAAAACCGCGCTGCCAAGGTTGCTGACGGAACACCAGGATACGTCTCGGCATAAATCTGTGCAAATGACTCGAGCGTAAAGCTCCATCCGTGCTGCCCCGAGGCAAAGCACACGTTGCCCAGTTCCGGTGACAGCCGCTGCTTCTTCTGGTCCGATGGCGTGTGTGTGTCAATAATTGCATTCACTTCGCCAATCGTGTGCAGCAATTTAAAGTACGCATCAGCCGGTGGCAACTTGAGCTCAATAATCAACCGGTCCACCTTGTTCAGCACCAAAACAATCGCCACATGAGCTCGCAACGCTGCTCGGACCACCCGTTCCGTCTACACAATACATTAACAATAATAACAACAACAACAACAGCATCACGCCATCAGAAATGGCAGCACGACCGTCAGAAACCTCCTCGCAATAAAAAGCCGCTTGCAGCCCCCAAGCTCACGTTCATCATCACGCCTTCAATAGCGTCCACGACCAGCACAGCTCCGTCTGCAATCTGCAGCGCAGCGGTTGTCTCGTCGGAGAAATTCACGTGGCCAGGGCAGTCCAAGACGTTCAGCAGATAATGTTTTCCTCGTGACGTCGGCAGCACGAGCGACAGGGGCGTGCTCTTGATACTGACGCGACGCTCCTGTTCGTCGTATCTCGTGTCCGTGAAGCGCTTGTCCAGCGTCTCGGCTTCGGTATCGGCTTTTATCCATTGCTCTACAAGTGTTTGTTGCACAAGTAAATCCACAAAAAGCGTCTTCCCGTGATGCAAATTCCCGATAATTGCCACATGTCGCAGCAGTGGCGGCGAGTCCATAAGACTGGTGAGAAATGCCGTCGAATACGTCGTGCGTGGGATTTTATCCATGTGCTTGGAATAGGATTTTATCTTGACCGGTTCAACGAGCGGCGTCTCGATCGTCTGCGCGTCTTCTTCCATAACCAAAAGCTCGGTTTCGTTGCCGTACACTTGGCGAGCATCTGGATAATATTGTTTGTCTTCATGGAGGATAATCGCCTGCTCGTCATGGATAATAGTACCCCGGTTATTATTATTATCACCTGCAGGGGTGGTCTCGAGCGTCATTGACGATACTGCTCGTGCGGGATCGTCAGCGTCACTTCCATAGTCAGATGAGACGTCCTTGTCACTCTCGGAAGCAGAAGAAGATTCGTCATCGCTGCTTGGAAGCTCCGGTCCAATGTAGTTCCCGAACTCGTCGTATAGAGACGACTCGTCCATCGCTTTGGTGTGTATGTGTTGGATAAAAGGGATAATAGATAGATATATGGATAGAAATCTAGGTAGCCAATGGATTCCGTCCGAGTTGGATTGGTTCGTATACGTGTTTCCATTGGCCAAGACGTAGTCGTAGTGTTACTTCAGCGGTTATAAAAAGAGGGAGACAAATGTCAACCGTAGTCATACGTACTGCTTTCGTTCCTTCGACCGCACCAAATGATCACTTCAAAACACACCTTCTAAATTTATACACAACAGCTACCAGCAAAGCTCGACAGCTCAGCAAAGGTAGGGCTAGAACCCGAGATAGCCTTGTGCTTCTGCAAGTAGCACAATGGGATGAAAAGCATCATGCTCATCAAAACGGTGATACGGTCTCCTCTTCGACTTGGCATGTTGAAGTTGCAGGGATGTTGATGTGCTAGTAGTGGATGTAGATGTGCCACTGTCCTGCCGTTTCGGTGACTTTCGAGAGCAACCGAGAGGAACGACTGCCGTATCACGTACCGACGACTTCTTCTCAAGTTTCCAGACGTGCACCGACCCGTCAAGAGCGCCGGACACGAGCATTGAGCCGGACCAGCTGACTGCTAGACAAGTGATGCTCGCATCGTGTGCTTGCGGGAGTTCAAATACCACCTCGGTACCAGCTTTTTCGTGCAGCTTCCAGAACACAATGGTGCCGGCACTCGTGCCACCGACGGCATAGTCACCGTCACTGTCGAAACACTGGACTGGACCTGCTGCGTGGAACTCCATGCTCCATAGCTTTTCACCGCGCAGATTCAACTGAAGCACCTCGCTCTGCATTGTGACGCATACGTACGACTTGTTGTCGTTGGCAAACGAGATCGACGAAATCCCGTGTGAACGTTCTTTCGAAGCCACTTGACTGTGGCTGTAAAGCACAGCAGCTTCAAGATTGAACACACAGATGGACCCATTTCGAGTCCCTGCTGCACCAAATTGCTCATTGCTGCTAACAGCCAAGCACAAGACGGACTCTTCGCAGTCCAGAAAGGTTCGAATGGGTGTGGCGTGGATGTGCCTTGTCGTATAACTCCAGAGCTTAATGCTAGAGTCCCACGAACTTGTCAAGAAGCGATTTTGCAAGACACGTATTGCAGAGATGCCGTCTGAGTGTGCGAATACCGAATCCAGCACTAGCCCAGTTGTTGCTGAGATCATGTACACGCTGTTATCCCATGACCCATAAAGCACGATGCTTTCATCGGGGGAGAGGTCACAGCACGAAAGCGCACATTCGCCTGACAAACTGCGGAACGGAGTTATACTCTTGGTCGTAGATATCTTCAGTGAGCTGTCCTTGCTGGTTGTCAATACAAAAGAGCCATCCTTGGAGAAAACAATGCTCGTGACTTCTCCTCTGTGCAACTGGCTGGCTGAAACTTGCTTCCAACCCCACGACGCGGACAGGCTGTACTTCGTTCGAAGTCTGGATCTCCAATTCCACTTCTTGCATGCCATGCCTGATCTTATACTTCTACGCAAGTAGGTGGAGACCCCTTCAGTATTGATTGGAAAGCAACTTGAGGAAGTCTGCAAACAAATGAGGCTGTATCGGCGGCGATTACTCTGACGATAATAACCTAGCGACGAGCTTTCTTCCGCTTCATCTTCGGACTCAGTGTAGATGTCGAACGCATTTCGTGTGCCTTTGTTTCGATGGACACAATGAAACTGGGACATGCTATCGAGGGAAAGAGATTTGCGAACGGAAGGAACTAGTACTCGTGGCGATACAAGCAAGTCGGGGGTAGCCACCTCGACCTCCACGTCGCTCTCGTTTCGAGACGGATGGGGCGTAGAGAACAACAACTTTGGCGTCTGTCCAAATTCCTGAATCTGTGCTTCTAATGAGCACCTCTGCACCGGATCATCGACAGCTTGTATGTCCACCGACCCCTCGTATGATAAATAGTAAAATACTGACAGCAACAGTCCAGAAAACGCGTGTTATTACACGGCAATGAAATGCCAGGAATACGTGCAGCGCAGACGTACAGTTATTGGCATTTACAGCTTCCTCTCCCTGTTGCTTGTAACCAAATATTAAGTCAATCCAGTGGTGCAAGTGATCTGACACGTAGTCGCTTTCAAGCGCCGCAAGATTCATTTGTACAAACTCGGTTGCACTGCCATGCGCCCACGGCGGAAGTACCACATCATCGACACGATCACGATTCTGCCTACTTCCTAGATCCAGATGTTTCATGTTCTGCAACCACCCGTCTGCTGGATATGCGCAGTCGAAGAACTCGGGAATAAGTTCTTTAACATCCGTATGATTCGATAGACAGCCGTCCCACGTAACTTTGACGCTATGAAACAGACGGTCCGGCGCGTCAAACTTCCCATTTTGTAAGCATAACATGTACTGCGGAACCTTTCGTACTAGGAAATAGAGCACGTAACCGGGAGTGGAATAGTGCGTCCCGTACAAAAAAGGAGGAGGCATCCCTTCAGCTTCTGCACCAGAAGGCATGCCTTCATATCTCGCCTTGAAATACGCAAGACGCTCCTCGTTGAGTGCTCCAATGGGCTTCGTCAGATCTCTATAAATCCTCGGGTCATCAAGAGTAAGCTCTGGGCTTGTGTAATCGCACAATATCCACGGAAAAACAGGATACTGTGTCAGGTCGTTGCGCGTCCTGCCTGAGGCATTGTTCAAAAAAAGTAAGTATTCAAAATTCGATACCTCACGTTGTTGCCATCGACGCATCATATACCGCAAGTCCTTACGGCAACAACGTTGCACGTCTGGTTGCCCCATTAGAAGCACGTAAAACTCGTCACGCTCCGCCTGCGATCGAAAGGAGAAGAAGAAACTGTCTCCATTGCTCAAGTATATCTCCATCCCAGTCTGCTGAAGAAGGTAGCGTCGGTTGTATACCTGATCGACATCCGTATACTCCCACTTCAGCACAGGGTCCAGCACATTGTTCAGCAAAGCTGGCTGGAAGTACACCCTCTCAGTCGTCAGCATGAGGCAGCCTGGAAACTTGAGCAACAGTTTAATGCGGTCGACAACGCACCCTCTATCTATCAACACTCTTTCGCGAAAATCAACGAGCAAGCTCGGGTCAAACTTGTCCGTCAACCTCGGTGTCAACACTGGAGCCAATAAAGCGTTTTCTTCTGCTGCAGTCAAACTTCGGCGTGAAGAAAAAGTCGACACTTCGTAGATGACGTGAATACTGGCAAGAAATGCCTCAACGGTCACATGCTGCAGCGTGAAAATGTACTTGGCTGGCATTTTGTCCTCACCGAAGAATAAATTGTTGCTGCTCTTGTTTTGCGCATTGCAGGCGGTAGTATTGTCGATGTCGTTGGTAGTTTTTTTGCAAATGTACGGGTGGTCAATGCCTCGCGCTCGCATTGCAATTACTTGCTGAGTCTTGAACGTCAAGTATACCACCGGTCCAGTATTTGTATCATTACTATTTGATGTATCCGATGGAGATAGCAATTGTACGAAACATTCGGCCATGGGTTCAAAATCCATAAAGCGAAATGGGAACCGCAAAATGGGTACGTGCATGTCATGAGGCACAAAAAATAGTCCTCGCGTACACACTTTGATCCGCCCAGGTACTTTTTTTGATGTACAAGCACTTGGCTCTAGATACTGACACGCACTATGGTCCTGCATTTCAGCAGCAAGGTTGGTTAGGACAAGGGGGGGTGCCACTGAAAATCTCATAGTTAATAATCAAATTAAACAGCGCCTGCGTACGTCCAAAAACCATTCGCCGACCTCCAGCAGCAGGAGCGAAAAACGCGTCGTCTGTACGTTCTTCGTGCTGCGTCGGCGATTGTACATGTCCGCAGCAACGAGTTGTGCTCAAAAACAAGCCGCTGGACCGCCAATGGTCGGCGTCGCTCCTCCGCCGTATGTAGCTTGTCTATGTTGATTTTTATTTGAACCGAAGTTGCGGGATTTCTCTAAATTAATATACGCCGCAACATATGTCAAAAGGTGCACATATTGATGGGCCTCACAGCAATTAATTCGCTGTAAGCTGCTGTCCTACAAAAATGAGCCGCTTGTCGTCCCGTTCTCGCAATTAATTGATCGAAATGATCAAACTCGATGCAAGCTGGAGCACGTGTCCGTATACAAAGGACACTATTGAGTTATAGCTGATGCGATCTCCAGCTCCCTCAGTAAATAACCCGAACGAAAGCCATCTTTTTGTGAGTTCGACAAACGTCAGTGATGTTCCCTTCCGCTTCTGACTATACAGCAATCTTGTAAAGCAGTCGACGTAGATCGACCCCTATCGACTTTTGTTCGGAAAACTTTGTCGGTTGTCACTTGACCCGTCAACCAGCACCTTAGAATCTTACTCGCTCGACTGTGAAGTAGAGAAATCGTCTTGACATGCAGTGCTTGTGTAAGCCGAATAACGCACGAGTATACGTTGCCATCGTAGAATCGACAATGTGCGTGTTTGCGTACATTGATAATTCTCTGCCGGTTGTACAGCATACCAAACGCTTGCTTATGTCGTACAGGTGCTTGTTTCCTCGCTTGTAATACGGCAAAAAGCACGCATGATGAAAGCATAGTGCACATTGAAATGTGTCCCAGGTAAGATGCAGCTAACCCGGTTTGAAATGCTCGTTTCTGCGCTGAGTAAAGAGAATAAAGGGTCGTAAGATATTCCGGCGGCAATACGATTAAGCTACAAGAACCCTTTGGAAGTGATTACTACGACTGCGCTCCTCAGCTTTTTTTTGTCATTTGTCATCAGCCCCTTCTTCAGGTTGCACACGACTTACCGCGCCAGCTCTTTCTTGAGGATACTACTGACAAGTACATTGTGCAGCTGGTAGGGTCACGGTAGCATCCATGTTGTCTACGGTATCCTGCAGCTTGGATTTGTATTTTGATGTGGTTAGCGTACTTGCCACTCAGCGTACGATGGCGGACCCACCTGATCATCGATCAATATCAGCGCACTAAGAGCAGATTTCGGGTCCTTGTTGACCTGAAGAAAATAGCAAAACAAAGGAATGAGAGTACACTTCTTGCAAACTATAAATGATCGTCGTGGCTGCAGCTCCAGCCGCTACCGCTCAGTTGTTGAAGCGACTATCACCAGCGCACGATCAGAGCAAATATCGTCTCCGTCTGCCCCTGTAAAGTAAGGACTCGCGAATAGGATGTAACTTTCGTGGACCGTTTAAAACTCGGCAAATACTCAAGGATATTCATGTGGTTTTCCACGATACAATGGTCTCCCTGTGATCGCGTCCTTCTCCTCATGGTAATCGCATCTTCTTCCGAGGCATTCAGTCAATCGTGCACACCATTCAAAACAAGACGAAATCTCCCAGCAATACCCAGTTGTCACTATGGTACGAGTATTGTACGGCATACCCAGCGCAATCGAGCTGTTGTAAACCGATGGAAGACGCCGCATACGTCATGTGGGTATCGAGCATGGCGTATGGTTCTGCAGATACCTCTAATAATGTTGCTGGATTTGAAGGCTCGCGCACGGTCTACGACAAGTGGAGGCCAGCGGGTACTCACCCCTGTATGTCATTGAAGACAGCGCGCTAGTGCTCTCACAACTTCGAACGCGCCACCCTCCACGCAAGACACACCTAGTGCGACTAGGCGAGAGGCACGGACCATAGCTAACGATCTCGATGTGTCCAGCTGAAGATATCACTGTCGCACCCACAACAAAATGGCGGATCGACTAGCGAATATTGCTATGGACACAGGGGCTTCTATACAAGTGCACGCTTCCTCAGACCGAAGTGTTATGAAGGAGGCTACGACCTCCCTCGACAATGATGTCAAGCACTGGCTGGAGGCCTCTCACGCCGAACACAACGCCGCCCTACAGAGCCCCACGCTAACGCCGAGGGACCTGATTATCTCGAGACAAGACTCTGCACGGAGGCGCTATGCCCTCCGAGGACTAGTTTACCTAGTAGATGAAGTAGTAGTCGCCACGGTACCATAGTTGCCTAGCGACAGGATACAGCGGGTCGTGCGCGTAACTAAATATACATCACCTTCTCACTCAATCACTTACTCTAAACCGAAGGGAAGCTGTGTCAGAGATGTTAGCATCATTTGTGTAGATAAGCTCAAAAGTATGATGTAAATGCATATCTTACTACAGTCAGGTTGACGGTATATTATCCTTTGCACACCAGTGGGTGATGTCGTTGCACCAAATACAAGCCGAACAAGTTTATATAATCGATGCCATCAGCAAAATTGCTTGGGCCGTTGGCTCACTTCGTCGATTTTATATCCAGAAACCTACAAACCAACCTTCTTGTAAATTCTAGTCCAGATGATATTCCATCAAGCTGATTGCTGCCGTTGTCATTAAAATTAGTGTGATCCAGTCGACGTTTGACCGTCAACGATCAGCAGCAGGCGTGGATATCGGTACCATATTGTGGCTATCTTCGATTCAAAAGGTAGTTGCAATTCACTGTCGACTTTGGCTTTTACATGCCAGCTTATCAACAGCTCCGAGCTGCTTGAGGAAGACAGTAGTGCTTAGGAGGGGCAAGTCTTTTGGATAGTCTCGATGAAGAAGCGCTTTCTGTGTGTTGGGAGAAGCTCACTTACACGTTGTGCTGGCAACCATCCTTCTTCATCAATATTTCAGAAACTCTCGCTTGTTTGCTGCTCCAAAAAACTGGCGAGCTCAGTTTTGAGAGCACCTTTATCTTCGCCAGCAGAACGACCGCTACTATAGTCTACAGACGCGAACATTTGTCAATTATTATTTTTGGGGCAACGTGTGGTTGCCACAGCATATGAGCTATGAACCAACTTTGGTCGTGCTGGCAGTCGATGCAGGCAAGAATGGTAAAAAGGCAACATACACTTACTCGTCTTACGACTCAACGAAGCGGAATGTGGCATCCTCTGGTACACTATACTTCAGTTGCCCTCCATCACTCTCCGCCAAAGTTATAGCATACATTATTGCAGGTATGTTAACCTACAGCAGGAAACCATTGGCACCACAAGCAATTCAATAGCGCTTGCCTTTTGGCCACCTTACATGCGTGTAAAAAGGCTTCATTTATTGATGTAAGACTAGTGAGCTGGTATGGACTGGTGATCAATCAAACACGAGTGCAGTGGTCTGCGATGCGTCCTTATGCTACAACTAGTTTTTGGCTACTACATGTCTTAATAGGCCTAGTTTGCTGAAAGATGTATTCGTTAGGAAAGACATGTATATCTCAAAGGTGAGACTTATGCTTGTTTGCCAGAGCTGATGCCAACGGCCAGACTTTTGAGGCAGTCAATCTATGCAAGGAAGGACCGCATGTCGATTTCATTCGCAAAATTCCCGCTCGTTCGGAAGGTTGTTGACCATTATCTATTTGTTCTCTACAAAATCGCTTCACGCTAACAAAACGCAAGCTGAAAGCATAAGTGACACAAATTGCATTCGGGACTTGCAGCCGGACTCGATTCGTTCATCGGCTTCATCGTTCCGACATATACTTTTTTAGTCGTTGGACGAAAACATCCTTCTAACCAGCATCTTCGTCAGACCTTGTCTCATGGCTCCCCCTGGAGATATCAGTCTGCGTATCCATCGCATCTCCTGAAGGCGATAGTGGCGTCAAAGAAGTGTCATCCTCCTCCGTTATGTCTTCCTTTTCTCGAGCTCGCGCTGCAGCTCTCATCCTAGAGATATATGTGTGCGTATCCATCGCATCTCCTGAAGGCGATAGTGGCGTCAAAGAAGTGTCATCCTCCTCCGTTATGTCTTCCTTTTCTCGAGCTCGCGCTGCAGCTCTCATCCTAGAGATATATGTGTGCGTATCCATCGCATCTCCTGAAGGCGATAGTGGCGTCAAAGAAGTGTCATCCTCCTCCGTTATGTCTTCCTTTTCTCGAGCTCGCGCTGCAGCTCTCATCCTAGAGATATATGTGTGCGCATCCATCGCATCTTCAAGAGACGATGATGATGACGATGATGATGACGATGATGATGAAGATGATGATGATGATGGTGTCGTCCAGGAGAGGCCACTCTGCGTATCCATCGCATCTCCTGAAGACGATAGTGGCTTCGAAGAAGTGTCATCCTCCTCCGTTATGTCTTCCTCTTCTCGAGCTCGCGCTGCAGCTCTCATCCTGGAGATATATGTGTGCGCATTCATCGCATCTTCAAGAGACGATGATGATGAAGATGGTGATGATGAAGATGATGATGATGATGTCGTCCAGGAGAGGCCAGTCTGCGTAACATCTATATCTTCTGAAAATGTCGATGACGGTAAAGAGGAGTCGTCCTCATTCATGGCTTCATCTCCTGAAGACGCTGATGAGATCGATGAGATATCATCCTCCGTATTAGCAGCATCTTCTGAAGACACCGATGATGTCGAAGACGTGTTATCCTCCGTAGTGGCTTCGTCTGCTGAAGACGATGATGATACAGAAGACGTGCCAGTCTCCGTAGTAGATTTGTCTCCTGAAGACGATGGTGTTGTCGAAGAGGTGTCAATCGCCACAATGGCTGCATCTTCTCGAGGTCGCACCGCAGCTCCCTTCCTAGAGATCTCAGTCTGCGAGGTTATTGCCTCTTCTTCTTCTGCAGCTGATGATGTTGAAGATATGTCATCCTCTTTACTGGCTGCATCTGCTGATGACGATAATGATGACGATAATGATGTCGATAAGGTATCATCCTCCGTCTTGGCAGCATCTCCTGAAGACGATAATGGCATTGATAAAGTACCATCCTGCGAAACGGCTTCGTCTCCTGAAGACGATGACGATGATATCAACGAGGAATTGTCCTGCGCAATTGCTGCATCTGCATCTGCTGATGACGACAATGATGTCGATAAGGTATCATCCTCCGTCTTGGCAGCATCTCCTGAAGACGATAATGGCATTGATAAAGTACCATCCTGCGAAACGGCTTCGTCTCCTGAAGACGATGACGATGATATCAACGAGGAATTGTCCTGCGCAATTGCTGCATCTGCATCTGCTGATGACGACAATGATGTCGATAAGGTATCATCCTCCGTCTTGGCAGCATCTCCTGAAGACGATAATGGCATTGATAAAGTACCATCCTGCGAAACGGCTTCGTCTCCTGAAGACGATGACGATGATATCAACGAGGAATTGTCCTGCGCAATTGCTGCATCTGCATCTGCTGATGATGATGATGCGGTCGAAGAAATCATATCCTCTTCATGGCCCGAAGATGAAGATGAAGATGACGATGATATCGAAGAGTTGCTTTCCAGCGTAATGTTTGTATCTCCTGATGATGATGACGATGATATCGAAGAGTTGCTTTCCAGCGTAATGTTTGTATCTCCTGATGATGATGACGATGATATCGTCGTAGAGTTCGTTGGCTGCACGACAAGTGCCATTGCCGACGGCGCTGGAGTGGGTGCTCCGACTGCCGTCAAAGTTGCATTTATGACCAACGACGTGTCCTTGATGTCTTTAGCAACGAGTGCCTCGTGCAACAGGTAGTTCTGGTAAGGATCCATCGGGGCCGTGAAACTAGTTCCAGCGGGGCAATCCTCTGCAAAAGGCACGATAGACCACGCCAACTTTGCATCATCCCAGCAAGCCCGAGACTTCTTCTCGGCGTCAACACTGGCCACCCAACGACCATGCACATCCATGAGCACACTCGCCTCAGCCTCCGTAACGCTAGGCTCGTCGACTGCCCAAGACCATACGTAGGCGGCCATCTTGGCTACGTCTACGTTGTCAAGAGCGATAAGATTGAGATTCCATCGCAAGGATTTGGGAATTGTTTCAGCGTCCAGAACAACCGGCAGCTCTCGCGTTGCAATTCCAGTTGCAGACATGGAAATGTAGTGAATCTGCGCCGCCCACGTACGGATCCAGCTTGTCTTGCTGTAAATTGTCATTCCGCCGATTTGTCGCTTGTCGTTAGGCATATCATCAATGTGATCGACCTTGAGATCCTTTTCGGTGCACATGTCATACAGGTTGTAGGCATTCGCCATCCTGGAGTTTGCCAGGGGTAAAACTTGATATCCAGCGTTAATGAACTCGTTTATGCTACCACCCGCCCACTTGCCCTCTGCAAGCTTATCGAGAGCCTCAACTGGAACAAGCAAGTCACTAAACGTATCGTTCAACAGAGTGTCGATAGCGCCCAGCTTGTCCAATCGTTTCATATCTGCACCCATGTCCATGTACACCACCACAAACTCCGCCGGGTGCGCATTAAGCCAAGCCTTCACCTCATCTAGTGAGTCTCTCGTCAGAGGCTGCTCCGAAGCCTTGATTCCAGAAATTGAAGGAAAGCAGCCCAATAGCTCGGAGCCCCAAGTAAACACGCCGTAGTTTCCGAGCGTCTTGCCTAATGCATTAATGAACTCCGTGACAGTGGGCATACCAAGATCACCGCAGTGTCCAGTGCGTACATCGTTTAAAAAAAAGTGCGCGTCAATTTCAAGGAAGCGGATGCCAATGTCGAGCTGGTCCGTCATACTCAGCACTTGGTTATTGGTCTTCAAGTACGACCACGGTTTGTCCACGTCAAGGTTTTTGTTAAAAAGCTGGTCGCGATTTCCAAAGCCATCAGCTAAAGTGATTGCGCTGTTGTGTGAAGCAGGAAGCTGTGCGAGGCAAATCGGACCACTGAACGCTAGATTTCGCTGGTAATCTAGACTTGACTTGAGCCACTCTGGAACAATGACTGAGCCTCTTTCGCACACTTGACTGGACACCGACTTGTCTCCGCTGCATTTTTCCACAAGGGTACACTCCGTATCGATCATATTGTTCTTGCCCGGGTCTTTCGCACCAACGGGACGGAGAATTCCAAGATCACCGGCCATACCCTTTGGGTTCTTGCACTTATCGAATTGACACCCCATAGTCCCTGCAAGCGTGTCGACAAAGGCGCCATCGGGCGCCGTGAACGAGACCATGCCGCCAACGACATCCCAGATCGAATCCCCAAAAGCATTCTTGACGGTGCTTTGTATAGTCTGAATGAACGGCCGCATTTGGTGAACACAGCAGCCAAAATCGATGGTCGTCGCTGGCTTCTTTGAGCCCGTGTCCTGGTACGGCTTACCTGATAAACCTGCGCACTCTTCCCCCGCGCCAATGGTCATGAACGGCAGCACCATGTGCTGAAAAAAGTCAAAGGTCTCCACCGTGTACATCTTTGTGTATTGTTGAAAGATATGGAGCCCACAGGAGTTGTGTCCCTTTTTCGAGCAGATCATTTGGTTGAAACCGTTGATGAGTTCGTTCACCAGGAAATAGTTCATGTTCTTGTCGGGTGCAATAACAATGTTTAGCATGTCAATCAAGTCGCTGAATTCAGCGCAGCATTTTTCGTCCTTTTGGAACGCAGGCAGCAGTCTCGGGATAATCTTCCCTCCACACGGTCCAAACGTGCCGCTGAAGGCATCGCAAAGGTCATCAACGGCGTCATCACTCTGACCAGCCATCCACTCGTACATGAGCCGCGAGATGTCCGCGGGTTTCGCCATGATGTTGCTCAGCAACGTAATGAGGTGCTGTAAATCCTCGTTCTTGACCACGTCGTAGACATCCAACATGCCACAGCTGCTGAAAATAGTGCTAGCAAGTGCCGAAGCGATAGTTCCCACGTTGTTGGCCACGCAAGTGTTGACTCCGTAGGCTGTTGGCAGCTTGTCCACGAGAAACCCGAATACATTGTCTTTGGCTTTACACCCGTCAGGCTGTGCTTTGCTCAACAAAGAGGTGCCAGTAAGACCCACGACACTCACACAGAGCGAAATGGTCCATCGACGGAGGTTCATCCCTCCTCTCTCCGGTCACACAAAAACGAGCAAAAGGTTTTGTTTGTCGCTCAACGGTGTAAACCGGGCACTTTGTTTCAAGGGAGGCTGACTGAGTAAGTGAGTTGGTGAGTGAGAAACTGCTGGAGTTTGTGGCAGGGAATGGAAAATACGATTGTGATGCGTGGAGACCGAAAGGACCAAGTGGTGGTCTGGTGCAGTCCCATCTTTGTTGATACTTCATATGATTGCATGGAGGACCGACACCGTGCTGGCTATCCCCCGGGCAGTAGGGGGCAAGAAAGGGGAGCTCGAGTCCAAATGTCCCGCTGTGAACAATTTCACATCAAGTCAGTGGTTATCATTATCATTAGCAAAGTGTAGGACGTGACGTTGCTCAAGTCTTGAACTCGACGCAAAGGTAGTGAATGCTATTTCCAGCGTCCAAGCAGCTGGTTGTCCGCTCAGAGGAAGTCGGTTCTCGCTAGCTCAAACGGGCCTGTCTGGTCTGGACAAAGCGCAGGCAGCGTGCACGACACGACAGCCTTCGTGCAGTCGTATAAAAAGTCGCTATTGGGCGAGTTGTTGATGATTGCGACTTCCTCTAGACAACCCGTTGTACGGTCGACACGGTTGATGGATTGCTAACACCTAAGAAGCATAGCCGCCGGTCTTTTTTATCTGAGGCTAAGGGCTCACTGTTGTTGTTATCGCTTCCGACCATGTCGATACGTAGACTGGATGTAGTCCATGTAACCCGTATAGTACTGCAGACTTCAACTCTGTTACTTCGGCTCTTTTAGTGTTTGTGGTGGTACGCATAGCCAGTCTTGACAAGTATTAGTATGACCACAAGGACTATTACACACGCTGCCAGCAGGTATTGTTAGCTTTGTGCGTAACGCCAATAGCAAAACGGAGACAAGTACCGGCATGCCTCGATCCAAGAGATGCTGCTGGATAGTGCTATAGGAAATCTTGCAATAATATGAAGTGTCGGGCAGCAACAGAACAAATGGACGTTGGAGAGCTGGTCGTTTCACAAGCGATCAATGGTTACCTCAAACCTCGAACACGGCGTGAGTGCCAGCACGCGCTTGTGCATTCTGGTCTGAGACGCCGGAAGAGGAAAGTACTAGGAACAATGCGTGCACCAGCTGCTCGTATCTACCGCACAACACTGATCGGTATCGACACATATCGAGAAGCAGAGGGCGAGCGTCCTTTGAGAAGGAACGTAATTGACACCTCCCGTCTGCGTCAAGTGTTTTAGTATGAGCATTAGCAGCAGGTCCCCGGTACACACCTGGACGCTAGCTGCGGGAGGGCAGCGCTACTTTTGGTGCCTACGCAGCAAAGTCATTGCTCATGTCACGAGTCGCAATAGTTTACACTATCCTTTGGTACAATGTGCAAACCGCTTGCTTGGATTGTCCGCTGAATCAATCCGACGAACGAAAGACGGCGTAAAAGGCATCATGAGAAGCGAGCAAATTGGTCTCAACAATAGTGAATGCAGCCAGCAGTACACTAGCTTTAACGGTAAGTCATAGTGTGCCACCATATGCTCAGTAGTAGCAACCCATAGTAATCATGCGCCTTCGTGTGTCGGGCAACGATCTGGCTTCTTTTGAGACCACCTACTGCAGTGATAGAAACTGGCAGTTTACGGTACACCTTACTGTCGCTGAGACCTGTGCAACCAGTATGGAAGGTCAGTTATGCCTTCTACAGTCAAGTCGCATAACCTTTTGTCAGCAGTCCAGCACTGCATTCCTAGCCAGGGGTTGGACTCGTGGTAAGTTCTTTCTATCCATAAAAGGAAGAATGTGGAATCATGCAAAATTCCATAAACCTACCGGTTGGTAGCCCTTCGTTCATCTCAGTTCGCTACGTACGCATTGTTACGGACGAACCGCACCGCTGAACTTGCCTCGGATGTAACATATGCGCACAGGACGTGAAAAGCCGCGGTCACTGCAATGCAGACATTTGTAAGTAGCAAGTCTGCATGTATGAGATGTGTTTGTAAGCACCTAGAAACAGGCGTGTCATGCACGAGACTTGTGCTCAAGGTGGTCCAGCAGCCGCGATTCTTCGACGAAACCGATCGGATATCTAACAGCTGACCGGACAAGTGAAAAGCACGATACGTGATTATGCACTACGTGGAATGGCACGCAATGTATTGTTCGCGGTATCGTCATCGCGTCAAAGATGGCTACTCGTTCGCCAATCCGGACACTCTCATGAGGAGATACTTCGTACCGGCTGCATCATGTTGTAATGCGGAACGCAATACGAATTTCTCATTCGTAAATTTAGACTTTCTGCACAAATTATCTTTTTTTATGGCAGTCAATATACTTGACGTTGAAGGTACTCGAACGAGTCCACGGTCAGACCGCCTAATATATTTTACTTACTGACAGCCTGTCATTCTACTTAGGCCTGCATCATTAGTTTGACTTAATAATTGTGAGACGGTTGAGTAGCAGACCTAGAAACCCTGCGCCTTCTCAACATCATGGAACTCGTGAGTAAGTGAGTGGATAAGTAGAATAAAAACGCAGGGATGGGAGCGACTAGATAATTTGCGTGAGATTGCAGCTGCAATAGCTGAAAGGATTGTCAGCTCACGTTAGTGTCGTGTTTTTAGCTTGAGGATATCACAGTGTAGACTGTGCTTTTGTCTCTTGTACCACGAGTGCAGACATCAACTGGGATGGTGAGTGTATCAAGGCCTTGCACGAGTAATTGTCCTGGTTGCCGAGCCTGATGTGAAGTATTATGAGATTGTATAGCTCCGAATAAAATGATACAGCTGCTAGAGAAGCACCAGTATGCCTTCTAGAGGTTGGAAGGTGATATAATGCTACTATCGTAGTAAAACTATCGCAGGTCAGATAGCCGAGTCTCGGCTATGCAGGTTGGTCCGATTTGAGAGCTGACGAAACGATAGCTGAAAGGTTGAACCATATATTGCGACGAAGTGACTATGTCGAGGGAGCTACGTCAGCACTCATAATCTGTTGTCGATACGTCTCGCACAATGCTCACGAAACATTAACACGCTCAGCAATTGGATTCGATTACCGTTTTCGGACATTTAATAATCAGCGACGACACGATCGGCCGCCTACTCATAGAGAATCCACTCGACCTATAGGTAGTCTACGGTGTAACGGGGTGAGCCTGTTACATGTAATTAACCCTTGATACTTGTTGATTAGAATATTATCATAAAGGTTGATAATGTTCGTGAATATTACCATAAGGGGTAATATTCAGAAACACTCACCGATTGGCTGATATGGGTCATCATATCAGCCAACTCTAGCGGTCCAATCAACGATGGACGCGCGCAATAATTGGTGAGCAAGACTTTAGCATACATTTTTGTAGATAAATATAATTAGGTTAGGACTAAACATGGGTTAATGATTAGGACTTAATTATACTTAATACAGTTTTACTTTTACCAGCAACTAGTCAGTTCCTAGTTGCTTTCCCTTCTCTTCCAAAGTAATAGAGGTACTGAGGCACCACTAACGCTGCTGTTGGTGATAGTAGCTCCACACCGGTTGTCCAGTGTGTTGCTCCGGTGCCCCGTTACACCTGGTAGCACTTTGTAGTCCGTCCAAGGACCACAAAACCCGTTCAACATGAAATGTTGGACAACGAAGGCGACGACACCTTTCACGGCACCCGTGAAAGCTACTCCTATTTGAGAGCTGTCAAATGGAGTGCGGTCGAACGAATGAGTTCGACCGTTGGCGAAGAAGCTGTCTGGTATCTGCTATCCTCAAGGGATAGGGACCAAAAGCATTCCTTAATTGCCAATTTCTTGCAACGAGAACTTGACGCGTCGCGAGATGAAGTGACACTGCTGCATCATCACGGTCACCAGCAGACTGAGCTCCTGAAGCAGCAACAGTCTCAGCCTGATACTGCAGCGTCGACACGTGAGCGTCGACGCGAGACTCTAAAGCTAAAAGTTTTCAAGTACCGAAGAGTCGAGGAAGACTCCCTGTTGCTATGGTTCCTCGAAGTGGACGATGCCATTAAGGCTCGCCACATCGACGATGAGGAAATGCAAGTTGCATTTGCCAAATCGAATTTGTCAGGGCGTGTCAGAACTTGGGCCCTGAATCTTCAATTACACAATCCAAACGTGTTTGGATCGTTGGCGGTCTTTAAGACTCTGCTCAGCCAAACGTTTGAGCCGCCAAGAGCTGAGTTTAGAACTCTAACAGAGCTCCCGAAGATAAAACAAGGTAAGCATGACGCTTACGCTCAGCACGTTCGTTACCTTCCAAGTTGGATGATAGCGAACCCTGTAAGTGAATTCGTGTTGATCACGATATTCTTACAGGGCCTTATAGATGGTCCCTTGAGGAACCACCTATTCTGCATCGAGTTGAAGTCGCTTGAGGAAGCTATTAAAACTGCGGTGCAAGATGACTTTAGTGTGAGACAGACTCACACTACTTTGACCCCATATTGTCCTTCGAGACGAGTAGAGGCGAGAGGTCCAGAACCAATGGATCTCTGCAGTATTGAGAGCGAGAGACCTCGTTCTTCAAGCAGTAAACAATTGCACAAGTGCAATCGCTGTCAGAAGTTAGGACACTACGCCTACGATTGTAGTGCTTCACGCCCAGTGTCTCGAAACACTGAGCGAAGTGATCGACCGACTGCCAAGAAGGGCAACGGACGCGGGTCCGACGCTGTTGCGAAGTCACAACAGCGTAGCGGACCGTCAAAACCCGGTCGGGGTCAGTAAGGGCGGAGCGCTCTACTGATCCAGCAACCTCAATTTTATTTCAAACCTATTGATGAAAGTTGCTCCAGACTCACAATCCTTGTGTGTATCTGCACTTGGTGATGAGGTACACCTCATCACCTTGAATTTAGAAGTGACAAAAGATTTGTCACTTCGTGCCTTAGTTGACTGTGAGGCGTCGAACAACTGTGTTCGTCGCCAGTCGCTAGAGGATCGTAGGCTCAAGTTCGCTGAGCGCGGTACTCCTCCTACGAGACTGACGATGTGCCTCGCAACAGGCGCATAGATAGCAGTGATGAAACGTGTAGTGGGATTTCACTACGCGTTAGAAGATTTGCAGTACAATGATGGTTTCATCGTACTCGATTTGGTTGACAAATTTGATGTCATCCTATGGTTGCCCTGGCTCAGAAGGTACAAGCCAAGGGTCAGCTGGAAGCATCGAACCGTGAAGATGCCTGCCACTTGTTTATCAGATGGCCATCTGATGAACGTCTTGGAGCGTCTACAAGCGTGTGGGTGTACTGCGAGTAAGTGCAATGGCCTCACTTGCAGTACGGTCGTTAGTACGACTGCACAAGATCACAGTGTGACAACCAATCCCACTGTGGAGGAAGCAACCGGCGGCTATGCGGATGCACAGGCAGCGCCGAAAGTTCACCACTCGAATAAGTCGAGTGGGTCGTGGCATGGGTGTACGCCTAGCGGGCGACATCCAAGTAAGAATAAACCAGTTGCCCACACAGGGCAACACAATGATCCTAGATCGGCTGGAGAGTCGATCGTAGAGGACCTAGCTGTGGTAGCGCAACCACAGCTAAAAGACGTCGAGGGAATAAGTCCCCACGTACTTGAGGAAGAAATTCCTCAAGCAGTTATTGGTGAGGTAACGAGACCTCATCTGCCTAAAGGAATGATTCCCCAGCAGCCTGTGGAAAGGGATTTCCAGGAAGAAACCGATACATTGAATGTCTTGGTTATTGACGGGTCAAGTGTAGAAGCTTATACACTTGATCTGATCGCGCCTCCGAAGTTGACTTCGGAGATCACTCAATTGCCAAGGCTAGAACCGAAACGGTTCTTGCGAGATCTGCGTAGTGGCAAGGTCAAGCAGATCTGTGTACTCGCCACGGAGTACGATTACGTGACTGATCTGCAGTAATATTTGCCGAGAAAGAACGGGTTCTTAGCAGGTCATAGATGGACGAAAGTGTCCTCGATGAGAAGACTCGGATTGAGCGATACACGTCTCAATCTCGGGAGTCGCTTCAGTCAAATCCTTTATATGATAAGGATTTGATTGAATTCAAGGAGGTAAAAATCTTTTATATGATAAGGATTTGATTGAATTCAAGGAGGTAAAAATCTTTTATATGATAAGGATTTGATTGAATTCAAGGAGGTGTTCCCTGAATTAGTACCATTCGAATTGCCTGAGGATAAATGCACTCGACATAAAATCGAGCTCAAACCGGGCTCGAAGTACTGTGTCATGAAGCAGTCGCCACTGCCTCGCAAACAAGTACTTGCGATCGACAAGTTTTTTGCCGATCACTTAGCTGCGGGTCATGTGAGGGATTCAACTTCCCCTCACAGCTCTCCAACCTTCTGTGCACGCATTCAACAAGTTGAATGCTGCAACGGTACCGGCTCAGACGCCGATACCGAGGAAGGACATGATCATTGATGGTATGTCAAAAAGTACCATATTTTTGTCCATAGATCTGATGGATGGCTTCTATCAGATTCTAATGCGTGAACGGGACATACCGTATATCGCAGTAAGCACCCCGAGAGGTATACTCTGGGAGTGGCTATTAATGCCACAACGGGTTAGCAACGCCCCTGCCACATTCAACAGATGTGTTACAAATCTATTGAGACCAGTGCGAGGCTTCGCACCAAAATTACTTCGACGATGTATTCGTCCATAGCCGGGCTATAGGCGGAAAAACGGACGTAGAGGTTCATAGTACTCACGTTCGTCAGGTTCTTACACTTATGCGCAAGCATAAGCTGTACGCCAACCTCAGGAAGTGCATATTCGCTGCTAGCGAAATATCACTTCTTGGGTGCATCGTGGGTAAACACGGCGTACGCCCTGATCCCAAAAAGATCAAGGCGATCACCGACTGGTCCGTGCCAGTCGATGTCAATGGACTAAGGAAGTTCCTTGGTGTAGCGGCGAACTTGCACAAGTACTCGCGCAATTACGCCGAAATGACTGTGCATCTTTCTTGTTTACTCAAGAAAAATGTGAAGTGGTCATGGAAAGCTGACTGCCAGCGTTCCTTTGAAAGTATCAAGCAGAGCTTGATGCAATCGCCCATTCTGGAGATTGCAGGTCGGGACAGACCATTCCACGTGGTCTGTGACGCCAGCGATTTTGTGTACGGCTGTGCGTTGATGCAATTTAATACAGATGGCGCAGAGCGCGTCATCTGCTACCAATCGCGTCAGCTGCAAGCAGCTAAGCGTAATTATCCAGTGCATGACAAGGAACTCCTTGCCATAAAATACGCACTGGCTAAGTTTCGTGTCTATCTCTTGGGAGATAGACCGTTCATTGTCTATACAGACCATGCGTCATTACGCACGGCCGTAAAAGTCCACACCTCTCGCAAAGAAAGGCGAGGTGGCTGTTTTTCTTCGCGGAGTACAACTTCTCCATCGAGTATAAACCAGGACGACTGAATGTCGTCGCTGATGCACTTTCGCGCCGACCCGATTTCGAGCCGGGCGCGCAATCCAACAATTGAGGAGAAGCCCACTGTTGCGATACTTACAGTCAGTGTCCCGTCGTCAACGTTACTTGACGACGTAAGAAAAGCCTACGCAGAAGATAAGGATATTCTGAACTTGATGGATCATCTGGTGAATCCAACTCGTAAATCTTTCAAAGATTTACCGGCCTCTTATCTATCTTCCGCGGATCGATACACCATACGCAACGGGTTGCTGTATTACACAGCCGTTACCGGCGACAAACCTCGTGTCGTCGTCCCCACTTATAGTGATTTGCGCTTGCGCATCTTGTATAAGCGCCATGATGCACCACCTAGTGGGCATTGTGGGCGTGAGAAGACTTATCTCACGGTAAGTCGCGACTTTTACTGGCCCCGTCAGAATCAGTTCATGCGCAAGTACATTCGTGCTTGTGAAGTGTGCCAACGGGTGAAGCCCAGTCCTTCATCCCGTGCACCACTACAGCCTCTACTAATCCCGGCTGAGTGCTGGCCGTCCGTTTCAATGGACTTCGTCTTCGGTTTCCTCGAAGACGCTCACAAGAATAATGGTATTCTTGTGTTCGTAGGCCGTTTCAGCAAGATGGTACATCTTGCTGCAGTTCATGAGCTAATCTCAGCACATGGTTGTGCCCGCGTCTTCATTGACACGGTATTCCGACTTTACAGTCTACCCTTTGAACTAGTCTCTGATAGAGATCCTCGGTTCACGGCGACGTTTTAGCAATCCGTGTTCCAATCCCTCGAAACACGTCTGACTATGTCTACTTCTAACCATCCTGAGACCGATGGTCAGACAGAACGCGTCAACCGCGTCCTCGAAGAGATACTTCGAGGGTACGTCCAATCTTTCACAGATTGGAGTGAATTTTTGCCGATGGTGGCGTTTGCAATCAACAACTCCGTGCATCGACAACGCATACACAATTTTTCGTGAATGGATTACGCCATCCACGCCTACCCACCCATTTAGAGTGTGACACTAATTCAAGGGGGGAGGGATTCGCTCGAGCAAAAACCGTTCTGGCTCTTGCTCATCACGTGTCGAGGTAATCGACGACGCGAACGTTGCCGATGTCGATCAAGTCGACATCGAAGAAGATAATTTTATCAATAGTGATGACAATATTTCTGACCCATATGAGGATGACGATGCTGGTATATTCAGCATCTCCAATGACTACACCAGCGAAGATGAGAACACCCTCGCTAAAAAAGAGGATGACCTCCTAGCGGGGCGCACAAGGCGTACTGCAACAAACCAAAGTGATTCAGCAGAAGATTTGCTACTGGCAAGAGAAGCAGTAGTCCGTTTCAAGCAATACTCCATCGCTAACGCGGTGGAACGGCAGAAACGGAACGCTGACAAACATGGAAGATCAAACGTTCTTCTATTCAATGTCGGAGACTTAGTTCTACTGTCTACGGTAAATCTACCTAAGCACTAGTAACTAATGTGGGTAGTAGTTTACTACTACCCAAGTACATCGGCCCGTTCCGTGTACTACATCGCAAAGGCAATGCGTACACGATCTAGTTGCCTCCCAGGATGCGTACGCATCCTACGTTTTATGTCGGTCGTCTCCGCCCGTACCATAAGCACGAGGTCTCTTCCTCGGGCGAATACAACCACCACGCTCAAGAACCTCCAAGAGATTCTTTTGGTCCCGAGCCAGCTTCTCAATCTGGCTCTGTAGTGCCGCATGCTGGCGACGAATTTCAGCCACTTCGTCGCGAAAGGCTTGACGCTTCCACTTGTTCTCCAATTGGTAGAACGCAAACTACGATCGGTCGTCCGATCGGTAAAGGCGGATGCGTTGCACCCACGCCTCCAAAGATAGACGCTCCTGCCTCTCTTGTTCGGTGCGATCACACAGATCGTGTAAGTGTTGCTGGAGACGACCAACCTCCGCCTGCAACTCCAAGGGATTCAGAGTTGATATTCCCGCCCCCACCACAGCTATTGGTGGACTCTCACGGTGGTTAACGCTTCACGTGGAGCGTATCTTGAACCACCGTGACGTGAAGGGGCAGCGAACGAGTTATCTTGTTCACTGGCGCGGCTATCCGCCGTCGCACGACAGCCGGGAGCCCCGCACCCAGCTGATGATTGACGTTGAGGGTCTCGTCCACCAGTTCGACGAGACACATCCGATGGCTCAGGGAAATCTGAAAACACGCGACCATGGCGCTGGTAGAGCGATTGAAGTGTAGCAATCGCATCGCGCATCTAAGAAGAGATGTGTGCCCTACCCCAGGGCAAAGAAAGGGAGTATACATCCGTTTGGATGTGTTTAGTGTTGTCGAAACAACACGGACACGGGTCGCCCCACGTGAGGCATGGAATTCCTGCCTCACAAGACAGATTGTGCCATCTGGCTTTTGCACCAGTTAAGGTTCGTTTCTAAAACCTAACACGAGCTGTGTCAAGTTTACGAAGCCAAGCTTCGCGCCCAATGTGCTGCACATTGAGTATAAAGGTGTTCCACGCCTGCAGCAACGATCTTTTGTCTCGCTTTTGCCACTATACCAATGATGCTTCAGAAAAGCATCCAGATAGAAGTCTTCTTCAGCGCGACAATTCCTAGTGCTGATGTCGAGCCCGTGCAACAGCCTCACATCGAATAATGGAATTCGATAATGGAGACTTGTCTCGCCTGACAGGTCATTCACAAGCCTTTCTGGTAATACCCAAGGCTTGTGTTCAGGGGCTAGACGCAGCACATTTCCGGCTAGAGCCTCCTGCGTGGTACCAACGGAAGCCTTGGTACCAGTAGAATCGTCATCACCGCATTCGCTAGAAGGCGAATGCGCAGTAGCAGGCGCGAGGGATGAGTCAGCAGGCTCATTCTCCGAACTAAACAGACTCCAGTAGTGACCCTGAGTCTGACTACCTGCTCGAGTCCTATTCGTAGGCTCTTATTCGGCCGCAACTAATAGACTCGGGTGACCTAGGTGTCTTCTTCAAGTCAGACCCACCTTCCGACTCCCCCGAATAGATAAGCTCCACTTGGGAGCCATCATCATTAGCACGTGATGACTCAACACGTGCATCTGCAGCAACTGGTGCTGAAAGAATAGTTGCAGCGGCAGCAGAAGAAGCATCGTCTGCCGCAAGAGGCTGGGCATCGTCAAGAACAGCTGCGATAACACGTGCAGCTGCCTTCTCAGCAGCTTTCGCCGCGCATCGGATGGAGTTGCTCACCATGCGATGAAAATCCAGAAATGAATATATCAGACCAAAAAAAGATCTCCCTGTCCCTGATGTGGTCTAACGGTGACCACATCAACATGATATGTGATTGAGTGACTATCGCTTAAGGGGGGATGATGTAACGGGGTGAGCCTGTTACATGTAATTAACCCTTGATACTTGTTGATTAGAATATTATCATAAAGGTTGATAATGTTCGTGAATATTACCATAAGGGGTAATATTCAGAAACACTCACCGATTGGCTGATATGGGTCATCATATCAGCCAACTCTAGCGGTCCAATCAACGATGGACGCGCGCAATAATTGGTGAGCAAGACTTTAGCATACATTTTTGTAGATAAATATAATTAGGTTAGGACTAAACATAGGTTAATGATTAGGACTTAATTATACTTAATACAGTTTTACTTTTACCAGCAACTAGTCAGTTCCTAGTTGCTTTCCCTTCTCTTCCAAAGTAATAGAGGTACTGAGGCACCACTAACGCTGCTGTTGGTGATAGTAGCTCCACACTGGTTGTCCAGTGTGTTGCTCCAGTGCCCCGTTACATTCGGGGTATATGGTTAATGGACCCTTTCATTACATTGCTTTGTAGTGAGCGCGACGAATTAAACGTGTTTAAACAATGGAAGGTACGCTGTGTGAACAGAGAGTATCCAAATGATCGCTGATAGGTCGGGGATTCCGTTACACGATACTTTACATACACTAAATATCAGGTGTAAATATAGGCAAATGCTAAACGGCTGGGTTCATTTTTAATTCGGCTGGGTCATTCTGATTCGTTATCAGAAGTAGTTCGAAAATACGCCCAATTTCGTCTGGAGTAGATCCCAAATACTCAATTCATGTAACGGGGCACTGGTCGCTTGTACTGTCACAGTACAAGCTACTTACACTAAACACAGAGTAAGGTGGTGCCTCGAGACTTCACGTACACGCGTCGTGCAGAGGAAGGTTTCAACACGAGAAAAGGGTAAAAGTAGAACTGAATTTAGTATAGTTAATCTCCTGTCAATACATCCTACTTAGTATTCATTTAGCTATATCTAAATACAAATATGTATTGTAGCTATCTGCTCACCACTCATCGCGTTCTTCAGTCGTGGCTCGGCTTTATTGGTTGATATCGTTAATCTATGTCAACCAATGAGCAGTGTATTACTTCTGCAATACAATATTACTTATTTAGTCAATATTGTGAGAATATTCTGTTTGTCCTAATAGAATATTCGTACTTAATATTTACCTTGTGTAAACTATCATGTAACGGAGGCACCCCGTTAAAATTCACCAATACTGTTTACTTAATTGCCCTTGAAAATTAGCACGAGGCTCACGCATCGATGCAGCGCCGAAGTCTGGCTTATCCCCACGCCGTTTACATCGATCACATTGTGTCACGCAATAAGGATGTAAACAGGGGCTGATTGCCGCTGTTTGCGGCACCAAAATTATTCTTTTATACCTTTCTCAAATCCAAAACCATCTACGGAGCCGTCACTCGCATGCATTAATCTACGGCGCTTCAATTAAGTGGCCTTAATTATAGCCAGTTCGTATATGACCGAGTCCTTTATCGCCAAGTGTTCACCCAGCAACCATTTTCTTTAACGTATGTTAGATCACTACTCCTTCGAATACAACTACTCATCAGATCCGCGCACATTTTACGATTTCCCCAGTGTATTGGAAGCGGATAATACGTCTCAATCCATGGTGTCTGCACAGGTATCGCACTCAGCACTCCAGCACTTGGCCATTCGGTTCTTATGACGTCATAAGCGCCACCGCACCTACATCATGGATATAATCACGTATCTGACCATTATATGAGATTAAATGTGCGTACGCACTGGCATGACCCATTACCCCATCTCTTTATCTGCCCTTGCTGATCAAAACATCTTTATTATAGGCATCACGACCTCAATTGGCCTTGATGTTAAAATAGCTCTTCCAGAGGATTTTATCCAGTGAAAGATCAAGCTCGCCTTTCATGACCTCCATGTCATCTTTCCCGTAATGAAGGAATCACCACCTTGCTTGTAGTTGGACAGATGCCTTTCTGCTAGTACGATCAGCGCGTATTCCAATTGGCAACGCGGGCATACAGGGAACGGTTCAGTTCATCAGGAACACATTTTTCCTCGATACGAAGGTGTCTATGCCATCGTCATATAGACACGACGACGAGGATGCGTCACGTCCAAGTGTATCGCAGGCTGCTGCGGTGATAAGGCCGCACTTACGAGTTTCCCAGAATGTATTATTTGCGCGTACTAAAAAACGCACCTGTGTTGTTGTTGCTCATAGAGATGGAGTTCGGCCAGGAAGTAAGGAATGTAGTAGGGTTTTAGCCGCAAATTGCACTGATATCTTCATTCTGAGCTTTGCACGGGCAATTGAGTAAACAGTAATGGTGAATTGAGTATTTGGGATCTACTCCTGACGAAATTGGGCGTATTTCTGAACTACTTCTGATAACGAATCGGAATGATTCAGCCGAATAAAAAATGAACCCAGCCGTTTAGCATTTGCTATTTTCAATTATCTGGGTCATTTTTTATTTTTCCAATCAACTTTGGAAGAAATAATACGTTATGATTGCCCAACAAAACATGGGTACAATGATGCAACAGCGACTGGGCGTTTTACCAAGGCCTCTCACAAAACGCACTTGCTGAAATTGTTTTCACCAATCGGAGCAAACTTGTAAAGTTATGCTCGCAAAACCAGCGAGAACAACATTGTAAAATATCCATTTATCCGGGTGCAAAAGAACACTGGATGCATCAGCTCTTGTATCGAGATCTGATAGTGACCGGAGTTACAGGCAGTTTATTTGGAAGCTGACTGCTCAGAATACAGCGTCGATAGAGAAATCGTCAAAAGACTGCACAAAACAATCGCGATATGCGGGGTAGCCTGCTCAGGTAACGGTCGGTCAGGCAATACCGATACTCCAGCCGTTTTGTCTTTCTTGCTGCACATTCAGATTGATCGCAAACATCAACTGAAAGTTACACTCTGCAGCGAAGTAGTCCCAGTAAAGCCATTGCAGTAAGATCGTCACAGCTTTTATTTGTCCGAACGGGCCGATGCGAAGCAGTTATATATTGCAATCATTTAGCAAGAGAGCACAGATACTCACTCGTCACGGCGCACTGCTACTGACTGCAGTGTGTTTCTTCTCCTTAAGTTCTGCTTTTTATCTTTTCTCACATCCAATGTGGATACTCCTTTTCTCGCATAGATCTCAGCTTCCTTCGTCTCTGTCTCCTTCATCAAAAAGCGTTGCAGCTTGGAGCCGGCTTTTGCACATTCCTTCTCTGGCTATCGCAGCCATCTGCTTTTTAATTTACATTTTATTATCACAATCACTTCTCACAGTTCTACGATTTGTCGAACACGCTTTCGGCGGAGATGGCGTGTGCGATGATCATTGCTGCTTCGACACCAACTTGCTGCAGCAACCACGACTTGATCTTCCAGTACACATTATTTTTTCGCCGCTCTCTCTTGGAACACTGGAACAAGCTACTTTGATTATAAGCTTGCGACCAGATTTCCGACAATGCCATCTCTGTTCTACATTGATCGATTATCTATCCTCTACTAGCTGCTCCAGTAGCCGCATCAATTGCGTCGTACGTGCAAATAACCTACCGAATACACTGCAAACAGTTATTCTTTGCGGAAATATGCACGTATTGATTGTATCTTAGACGTTGTACGTGGTGGGGGCTCGACATATTAGATGGAGCTTCCATTGCTCACGCGAACTTTTCGAGTCCATCCCACATTTACACGCCTACAAGAGGTTGATCTTCGTAGGTCCGTAAATGTAAATTACCTCATACATTGGCTGTATACTCCAGAGCGAACGTAGATAGAGGATGCAGTATACATGAGACCGTTGTGATCGTATTGACAAATTTGACGTGTCACAAGTTGATTATTTACACGACGACGCCCTACCACACACAAAATAATTATCCGACTCAGTCTTCGTTGCTCATAAAATATCGTTAATTGCTCGATAACAATTGCTGTCGGATGAATCATACAATTCGCTGCTTTCGCCAAAGTTTATAATTATCTAGTCGAGTTGGCTCACACATGGATAAAATCGTCGCTCAATCAAAAATCTTCTCTTGTCCGAATTCAGCAGGACATTCGTCAAAAATGACAAAAAGCGTCATAATTGACGACGAACGAACATCCATTCGAGTCGCTGTTGTCGCGTCTTTCAAAGTGGTACTAAACCGGAAGAATTGTCACAAGTAATCACCACGAGAAACAGCCACGTCCTGGACGTATAAGGGACCACCCACACCCGTGTCTATATAATTCGCTATATATTATATATGCGTAGAATGAGTCGTAGGGACAACGTTGGCTTCATCGCGTGGCTCGTGCCCTCGATTGGCATCTTGACAATGCTCAGCACCGAGTTAATGGCATGTACGAGTCATTTCAATTGTTTCGAGGCGTTTCCAACGCTGTCGTACGCTGCAACGTTCCGACCAGAAGGGTACGTTTTCATGATGGGCATGAGCTTCACGGCCGTCTTGATCTTCGTGTCGATCTCGCTCTTTTTCTGGTATTTGCGTCTACGTACGCGACAGCAGAGACACAATCCATCGGAAAAAAGCAGGACGCAGTACGTGGCAGTGGGCTATACGTGTCTCATGTTCGGACTTGTGACAGCTCTCTCGCTTTTTGGACTGGCCGCCATGGATATGCGGACTTATCACGATGCACACATTGTCTTTACGGTCCTTTTTTTCATCTCGGCATGGGTGATGATGATTGCGGTGCAAGTTGCACGGACAAGTACTTTCCATGAAGATGAGGGCGCAGACGTCGATGGCAAGATGTCGAAAGGTGAAAGTCTGTTCACTGTGCTGCAGCGTCGGTCCTTTTGGACGTCCCTTCGTCGCTGGAGACGGTTGGATTTCTTCACGGCGTATACGCTCGGACGCTTGTTGCTGTGTATGGGACTGGCATCAACATTCTTATGTACGATTTATGAACTGGGTTGGACATGGTGCTTGGTATTCTCACTCTTGTCTGGTTGATGTGCTTGCAGTTGGTGTCTTTTTCTTGTGTGCAAACGGCGTGTGGTTGAATCCGTTGGGCTTTACTGCTGTCGAAGAAGCCTGTTTCGAAGCTTTTGCAATCGTGTGTCAGCTACTCTTCATGGGAACATTGTCGTGCGAGCTGGCACATCTCGTACGGCTTCTTGAACAAAGCAACTTCACAGCGTCAATGGAGTCCGGGAGGAGTGAATAGCGGGATGGATGTACTGACATGCCTTGTGTTGTTATCGTGGACATCGGCTCGCCGAGCCGGCGCGTATTCATGACTTGTCAACTGCAAGCGACTCCCACGAGTGTAAATTTGCCCAGCCTTCAATTGCCCCTTGACCAGACTGTAGAGATTCGCCGAGTGGCGGCGTAACAAGACTAAAGGTGCTATGCATTCAACGCAGTGAGCTGCAAGATAAAGAAAAACTCGACCGAACCTGCCTATATTGGTAATAGTCGCAGGTTCTATAACCCGTCTTATCACTTTTACGCTACACTCTTCCGTGACATTCATTATGCTTGTAACAGTCCAGTACTTACCGCCCTCACAAAACCAACTATGTCTTTGTTACTCCTATTGGTCCTGCTCACGAGATTCTGGTTTCGAGCATCCCAAGATCAAGTGGTTTCGAGCATCCCAAGATCAAGTTATGTATATCCAGCTTCAACCCGTCTGAGCTCGGAGTGGCGTAAACCCAAGTTGCCGTATCTCGCTGTCGTAGACCATGTAACAAAATGCAGTAGATAATACTTACTAACGGGGTGATTCTTCATCAATAAGCATGAATTTCATGCCACATAAGTGTCTACCAAGAAGTTGGCCGTGGAGTACATATACATATTGACCGTATAGCGAGTTCTGTCGAAGCCATACTCAAGGCCATGTGGTGAAAACTTTGTCCTCGTTGAAGGTGATGCCTAATACTATTCCAGACATGAGTGATTCCAAGACGATTTGTCATCAATAGCCACGGACCGTCGAACATACTGGAATTTCGCGGTGCAAATCGGGTTCAATTTTATCGCATTTCGTCCCCGGCGAAGCACGAATACTGACCAATTCTACCGACAAGTTAAACGAATACCAGTAGTTACGATTCCCGAAACTTTATGTTGTATATCATGCAAGCAGCCTATCACGGTGACTTTCCATGCACAATCGAAGTACGACGACACCCATACTCTGTTGATGACCTTGCGGCGAAGCGGGTTCGGTTTGCTTGTATTTCGACATCGCCAATGCATCGACACCACTCAGTGAGTCTTATTCCTATCGTGATGAAAGGACCCTTTTAAGTTTGCGGCTTCATTACGATGCGAAGGCATAGTGCTGGCATCGGCATCAGCTGCTTGATTTCGTGATCCACCATCGGCGTGGCGACATACCTGGCGGATGAATGCTAGAAGAGAGTTAACTTATGTAAGCGCTTGGTACAACAACGGAAGGTCGCGGGCACCAAGTTGGAACGTGAAGTCCATTTTGTGATTCGTGTAAGCTTGTAGACAACATTACGCTGGTTCGGGATCGATACAAACGCAAGAAGCATCGATATTACTCTGCGCGATGCAGTCGCACAGGCAGCACTAAACTTGCTGAATGGTACTCGCAACGGGACGGGACGGGACGATATGTGGTATCGTGACATTCGATGTTATGGCGAGAACACACGAGTGAAGTATGTGACTGTGCATGACGGCCACGGTTCAGCGACGAATTGATTGTTTGTTTGCTTCGTCAGACGCGTAAAAGTCTCCGTTGTTGCGAGAGAAATTTTCTGCCCGTATATTCCAACAACAAACTCGACTGCTTCTACACGAAGGAAACGGGGCTGATTGTGTACGACACGATACGCAATTTTCAGCAAAATGTACCTCACACTTTGTATGCCGAAATTTTTCGACGTTCAGTCTGATAAGCATGTCAAGCTCCTCTTTGCCCGCTACTTTGTACATACATTTATATTTGTCTCATTTACGGACGTGGTTGTTGATTGCTTACTACTTCCCTAACCGGTTCGTTCCATTGCGGGTCAATATTGTTCTCACTAGGCGACCTCTTAAACATCTGACCCATATTACTAGTCGGTGATAAATTGCAAAGGCAGTAGGAAAAACTCTATTCCGACACGAAGGCTGGCCTTCAACATTGCGACATTTAGACAGAGTGCAAGCTTCCCACTTTGCATAGAAATCGTATACTTGTTTTGTGGCTCCTTTAAGCTGTGCATTAATTTGTTGAGGACACGAATGACCAAAACAGACGTTGCAATGCCTTACTTGCGTTAACTTGCGTTAACTTGGATACTGGGACAGCATAAACAAAAGTGGCCGTAAGTCTCGACGACCCACCGCAGCGAGCGATGGAAGCGGACAACTCTCCCTCAGAACCGAAAAAAACAAGCAGTATATACCAGAATACAGCGCGACAAACTGCGGATAGTGCGTGCTGAAGTCTTGCAGCAACTGTGTCTTGGTGGCTACAAATCGAAACAAGGACAAGAAGGCGAGCTCGGTCCGTTGCTTAACGTATACCAGCATGTTGTGAACATGACGTACATCACATGATCGAGACTATCATCGCAACCAGGGAGACAATGAACGTGTCGTCCAGACAACCACAGAGCATCGCAGCTGTTGACTTCGTAACCGTTACTCAGTCCTCTAGCTACAGCTGATCCAGCATGTCACCAATTTTGCTCTTGTTCTCGAGGTACCTCCAATAATGTCCGACAAATGTACGTTTTCGACCCCGGCGATATCGAGAGGCGCAGCTCCAGCCAATCATCGCGTTCGACGAGACTCTCGTGACGAAGCTGCACGACCAGTCAAGCTGTTATTCCTTCCTGAAATCGTCCAATCGCATTTCCACACGACAGCGCCCCTGCCCCTCAAAAAGATGCGGCTTCACCCCTTGGCCCTCCTTGCGTCTACAGCGGTTCCGACAGGTGCCATGGCCGCCTCGGGGGTAACTGGCCCCCCGATAGTGGAGGGCAACTCTGTGGCTGGTGCTCCGCCGTTCTTTCCTGACTCTGACGACAATCCTGGCCATGTGCCCGTGATTGAACAGAACACCACAAAGGATGAGGAGAGGACTTCTTCAGAACTCCCACCGTTCATCTCAGGATTGCTAGAGGGGGTTCAAAACTAAAAGCCTATCGAGTTCAAGCTACTCGGCAACAATGACAAGCGACAGATCTCTTTGGTCCTGCTGAATCGAATGGGCGACAGTCAAAAGGCTGCCGAGAAACGCGCCATCATGGTCAGGCAACAGATCACTTCGGACGTGCTGAACCAAATGAGTGGCGGCAGTCAAAAGACACAAAAGGATAACTCTGTTAAGGAAATGCGCCAGATCGCTTTGGCCGCGTGGGATCGAATGGTGGGCACGCGAGAGACAAGCGGCACCACTGGCAGGGAACAGATCACTCCAGACGTGTGGAAGCGAATGATTCGCGAAATAAAAAAGATTGACACAAAAATCAGCAACCCTGATTCCGCTTTAAGTGTGTGGGATGAAATGATTAGAACGAGCAGGGTACTAGTGAACGCCGCGGAAGTCCCGTTATCAACACGAGGACCGCCGCTACTGCCAGGACGGGCAGATGTGAAAGATCTGCATGCTTTTGCTGAGTCTGTCGCGAAACCACGAAGACACAAAAAAGATTCAGAGGATATCATAAGCTGGATGGAGGGTGAAGCCCAGGAGAAGCTTGTCGATGTCCTGATACTTCACAGATTCGTCCCCTTCTTTACTTTCCGAAAGGTGAAGCTGTTGGACAAGTATCTCGAAAGTGACGAGGGGAAGCTGTTCAAGACGCTTGTAACAACCTGGGGTAGCTTGTCCGAATTCACAACCTTTTTGTCGATCGCGAAACTAAAGCCTTCCATCGAGAAAAGCCAGCGAAGGCTGCTGAAGCTCTTGTTGACCAAAGAAGTACCCATCACTCGGCTGATAGAAGCTCTCAACATACAGAATAAAGACTTGACGTACGAAACATTGGACATTTTGGTCGAGTTCGTTGCACTACGTGATGAAAAGACATTGTGTAAGTCGATCGGACAAACCCTGAAGGAGCTAAAGGATCATTTTGACCCCAAGAAAGTTAAGGAAACGAGCAAAAACGAAAAGGGGAAGACGAAAGTCCAACGAACTACCTTACATCAAGGCGGACTTCTGGAGTCAACAACGCCGCATCGGGGGAGCACAATAAACCCGCCAAACAGCTTGGGACAGATCTGGTTCTGAAACGGAAGGCAGAAAATCTGGACTCGGATCGTTCGCGCAAGTAGACATTGTCTGTGACGAATAGCGAACACATGGATGCTCCAGATTTTTCGCTGGAACTTTCGCTGGGGCCCCCGGGTACATAGCTATCGGTAGCCTTCATCGATAAAGCAACCAATACATACTTTTTTACATCATGCCCACTTGTAATCGCCAAGATGTGTCAACATAGCACGCTTATTCAGATGAGAAGAAGAACAAAAGGAATTTCCTCAACACGAGTGTGCTCCCAGATGCGTGTGTCCAAATCAACCAACGACATGTATACTCATTGGAAAGGTAGTTGATATACTCATTGGAAAAACAGTTGATGCGTTGTACGTTTTCCTGACAAACCAACGGCCAGCCACCTCAATCCCGTCAGTGGTTTGCATCAGTACAATATATTAATGTATCAGTTCCAGTCGGTGTCGGCCGATGAACATCCGAAAGCAGCGTGCTCACATTATGAAGCAGTCGAGTCGATAACGTCGTTACCATGGTTCATCGACGAGTGCAACTTGAAACGAACGTATGGAGCAGTTTCATCTGTCTGCTTAAGCCCGATGTAATTTAGTTCTTTGCCGAAAAACAAAAATTTGTACTGCTTCGTCTGCAGCATCCTCGTCCCGTTCACTGCCGATCCCTGGTGTCCCGTCAAGGGCGACGTTGAGATTGTCAACTGTCACTCAAATACATCGTCTCTCATAGCTGTCTTCATTCGCGTCCGTCTTGCTCTTTATTTGGTAGTTGTGTCTACGCACGAGACAGCAGAGAACATGATGATCGCTTGCAAGCTGCACGGACGAGTACTTTGCACGAGGATGAGAGTGCAGACGTCAATGGGAAGATGTCGAAAGGTGAATGCCTGTTTACTGTCTGCAGCGTCGGTCCATTTGGATGTCACTTCGTCGCTGGACACGTTTGGATTTCTTTACGGCGTACGAGCTCAGACGCTTGTTGGTTCACATCGGATAGGCACCAAATTCTTATGTACGACTCAAGTACTGAATTGGATATGGTGCTTGGTACCCTCACTCTTGTCGATGTGCTCGCAGTTGGTGTCTTTTTCTTGTGTGCAAACGGCGTGTGGTCGAATTCGTTGAGCCTTGCTGCTGTCGAAGAAGCCTGTTTCGAAGCTCTTGCAATCGTCTGGCAGCTACTTTTCATAAGGACATTGTCGTGCAGGCTAGCAACCTCGCCTGCCTTTTAATTATCCCGTGAGCAACTGGTATGTTTTGCCAACTGGCGGGAAGGCAAGACGAAGGCTTGCCATTCATCCAACCGTCTGAGCTGCCACAAGAAAGAGTCTCGGACATATTGTCATAATCACGGGTTTCGTGATTCACCATCGGCGTGGCGACATACCTGGCGGATGAATTGCTCGAAGAGAGTTTCTTTATACCAGCGCTTGCGTACAACAACAGTGGACGCGAGCGCTGTACTTGTAGATCTTATCCAATCAAACAGAGGTGACGATCGCTTCCCGACTTGTGCCCAGCTGTGTACTGAACGGAGACATATCGCCAAGATGTTTGAACGTGAAGTCCAATATTGTGATTCGGGTAAGCTTGTAGACAACATTACGCTAGTGCCGGGATCGATACGAACGCAAGAAGCACCGCTGTTACTCTGCGCAATGCGGTCGCACAGGCAGCACCAAACTTGCTGAATGATACTCGGAGCAGTTGACTTCATAGCCGCCAATCAGTCCGCCAGCTGCAGTAGATCCATTATGACACCAATCTTGCTTTTGTACTCCAGGTGCCTCCGTTAACTGTCGACAAATTAACGTTTTCGACAACAGCGACATCGAGAGGTGCGACGCCAACCGTTCAGAGCCCACGTCTGGTAATGATACATCACACAGAGCATCCAATCCTGATCTGAACCCCATCATATAGCCCCCCGGAGACTACGCGACGAGTGCTCATCCATTCTGTACGTGCCATGGGAAGAGGTGATCCGAGCAATACAGCGTTCTCTACAATCCAGCACAATTCGTTGACCAATATCTTTACTCGCCAGTTCTTTCAAGCAGGAGCAAATCAATCTGGCACTCTCACCATACCCAATTATTGTGACGAAACGCAAGCCTTGCTCACGCTGACGCAGCACAGCGCATCCGCTAGTAATTTGCCAGAACTGTCCGCCATTGTTACTGTCCACACGTTGTCAATGATGTCGGCCAGTCGAAATATCGCTCGCGGAATTGTCACGGAAGCAAACAGTGCTGCCAGTGCTGTGTACTTGACGATATCGGTCGTCACATATACTGAAAGTTGCTCAGTTGCAGACTACGCATGCATCTACCAAACCGCCGTAGTCCTGCGCTCCCTCCCAGATAAGGCAGTACTGGTCATCATGAGGGAAGCAATTTTTCCATCGCCATGCTCGAAGCGGGTTGTGCTTTGTTTCTCGCTCCCACGCAGATGGACTAGCGTTGCTTGCTGTTGTGCTCGTCAAATTGCGAGAACATGCATTCGAGTCACTGTTACGGCTTGTCAAGTCACTACGACGCGCGTCGTTGTTTGTGGGTACCTTACTCGGTAACCGTACAATTCTAAGCGGTCATTCGTCTTATCACCTGCATCGTTGCTGTACGTGCAATGCATGGTAGTAAGTAGCTCGTCTTCTCGACCTCGACACTGGTCCATGACTCGATCCACCTGGTCCACCTTCTTTGGTTCTCTTTGAGCATGGCGGCACTCAAGCCCTCGCTAGTATCTCCCCACGCTCGACGGAATCCACTCATCGGCAGGACATCTTCGTCCAGCCACCCCGACACGCAAATGTAGACATTCATGCCATGTCACGCCGACACGAGATCAAAGCCAACATCATGGACGCTTTTCGTCCCTTTCTCGGTCTTCATACCCATCACTCCCGCTCCAGCTGTTCCAAAGAGCACTGTCGTTGCTGTGACGCCGGTTGCAGAGCCCACAACTGCGCCGATCGTCACGCCTGCTCCTCCCAGCACTGTCAAACTTGCTGCAATTGCAGGAGCAGCAAGACCTCCTATCAAAGCAAGTAAAGCGCCACCAGTCACAGTTGCTGCACCAATTGCCGCATGGTGTTTCCAGTCCCAACCTTTTGGTTCCATTGCTTCTTTCTTGGCCAGCAGCGTGGCAGTAGCTTCTGCGTACAACGTCTGGCCAATCTTCTCATCTTCCTGGGTCACGTCTGCCCACTGCAAGTTCATTGTCAGCACGAGTCTCCTCAGTAACGTCCTGGCTCGAGCATCGTACCCCACGCTCTTGATTGTAACTTCCAGCAGCTTCTTGACCACTTGAAGTCGAAAGAAGCGCACGTGGGACTCGTCCAGTGCATCACTTGTAACCGAATTGTTTAGTTGCTTCCTTGCTTCTGATTGGTGCGTTTTAAGCGCCGTTACTTTCGTCCGGCTCGAGAACGTCCAGTCGTATCTGTGGCTTTTATAGGGAATCTTTGAATCCACCGCATTTCACTAATGGTATTGTTTAATACACCCCACTTTTACTACCCACACCCCATACACCCCACTTATACCACACCACAATATGATTTGTACGACAAATATCGTGCCACCATACCTCTGTACGACCACTAGCGCACAACAATATGCATCTGTCGTACAAATGTTGAGAGGGATTAACAAGCAAACTTTCTAGCACGCAATGGACGCCTTAAGCTATTTGCCTCCGTAAACAACTTGACCAACGACCACAACGCACTCGTCACTACATGTCCGATACAACTGCGCTGCTATTACTATCTTTCAAAAACGGCAACAGCCAGGTTTCAGTCGAGAAAGGTACAAATATGAATGAAACAAAGGTTCAGGTTTTACCAAAAAACTTAATCAAACACATCTGTTTCAGCATGAATTACCAATTAGAACAAGAAATTGCATTATACAGCTATGTGTATTTTTGATCGAGCCTGTCCTGGATCTGCGTTTAGGATCAGGCCACTGCCTGTCAAAGAAAGATTGATTAAAAAAGGGAAAATAAAGAAAATGCCCCATTTAATCACGAAAGTAAAAAAATGCCCTAGATAATTGGAAAATAAAAAAATGCCCCACATCCTAGCATACTCATGTTAAAGTGGTACACGTAGTCTCCATGCATTAAAGCATTAAAGCGCTGGTGAATTCCTTTAAAGCACTGGCATTTCTACACCAGCACTTACATTTCTCCATCAGCACTAATACGACTATATGTCCGGTTTTCATAGTGCCTGGAATGTCTCCTTTGAATTGTACACAGCTTTGTCCATATTGAGAGTTTAGACGGCATTATCTAATCGACCCCGCGCAAATATGATTGACATGATAGATATACATAAAATGCAGGACCACAACGTCAGGACAAAAAAATATAAGCACGTTGTCGTTCAATATAACGCAGAAATTCTTCGATTAGACTATACTTGATGCATCATCGAACGTTTTCTTCAAGCTTTAAGGGTATATGCCTACAGAGGAAGAAGTCCAAATAAACTAATAAAAGCCAAACAAATAGGATAGATTCATTGGGTGTATTGATATGATTATATGCTCTAAACAAAACTAGCTAATGATATGGAACGGAGATGCCTTTCCACAATTGCACCAACAACAGCAGCGTCAGCGGTACCTGGAGCATCAGCAGTAGCAACAGTAGAAGCAGTAACAGCAGCACCTAGCTCTATTAAAAACAGCATAAAACGCAACAATAATTCAGCATAATCGACAGTACAATCAGTCGCAAGCGAACACCTACTGCAACAAAAATAGCAGCGTCAGCGTACCTGCAGTAGCAGCAGTAACCATACAAACGGGTGCAACTGTAACAGCAATAACAATAATAACATTAGAAACAATATCAACAAGAACCAAACCAATTACATCAATGAAATAACAGCAGCACAGGTAGTCTGTGTGTAAGACCGCGGACGATGATAGGAACATGTGTCACGTCTTTCCATCGTTGTCCGCGTGCGCACAGAACCCCGTCCGGGGCTGCTCCTACAGAGCTTTGTTCGAGATCGAGAGAAAATTACTTATGAGAAATGACTCGCGACGTGGGTTTTTATGTGTACGACTTTAACATGAGTATACTGGGACGTGGGGCATTTTTTATTTTCCCTTAAAAAATTACTTAATATTTGTACGGCAGATGCTGATTGTTTTGAGATAGCGGTCGTGGAGAGGCATAATGGCGCAATATTCGTCGTACAAACCGTATTGTGGTGTGGTATAAGTGTGACGTATAGGGTGTATTTAGTAAAAATGGGGTGTATTTGCCAGGGGAATTGTTATTTCCACCACACTTTTTACTATTTCCACCACACTTTTTACTATTTACAGCTTGCCATACCTTATGTTTGAATAATCACAGTCGCACCACGCCACAACACACTACCTTACCACAGCACCACTCCCACCCCGCCCTAAACTACGATTTACGGTGAGAGCACCCTCGACTTTCCAAAAATTGCCAGTGATGGTTTCAAAAAGATCGGGTAATACAATTCTTTTTTTTCATAGTCGTGCGCAGCTTGCAATTAGGTCTGCTGAGCAACCACAAACTTTCAGTGCCTTACGTTCTTCCTGTCAACGTAGTACGCATTGTAATACGCATTGTAATACTTCTCGGAATACAGCTAAATGTTTTTAGACCACTACGACTTGCTGCCGCGCCCAAACTTTTTGAGCATATTAACAAGAACTGTTGATCGTCCTCTCGCTTGAGTAGAAGCTGATAGAGGAACATTTTTTTGCAAATATTCAATCTCCTGCATACACTGGACCATTAGACTTGCATTTAAAGGGATACTAAGCACCGCTGTACACGTTGTCTTGTCTTATGCAATGTATACACCCTTGGTCTTGCCGCGTACACATTTAGCTGGCACTTGTATACAAAGTCAGTGACTATGTCGACCTTGTATTTCTAAAACACCCACTCGCTGTAGACAGCATACACGTCACCGAGGGTATCTTCCACAGCAGATACACCCCTCTACGATTCATAGTAGTGTCTCATCCTCCATGATTTTACTCGTTGTCGCTTCTCTCTCGTGTAGCGGGCGCTGGCGGTTATGCAATTGTAGCTAAGCTGGTCATCTAGCTTTTGTATCGGATGCTAAAGCGATGGATGGAGTTCTCTATAGTATGATTGAAAATTGTGCGGAAATGGCTTGATTTTTGGACTGCAAACTCGCAGTCGGCTACCGAAAGGCATAAGTCAACCAGGGACAGGTATATATGTGTGGGAGATTAAACTAATTAGCGAGCTCCCGACTAATTTCCACACGTTATATCGATGTTACAGCTAGAAAAGTCTCCTACTATCCGTATAAGAGCATGTGGTGGTTTAAGTGAGGTGGGTCTGTAGTTATTCAAACAAAAGTTGTGGTGTGGTGGATTAGTAAAAAGTGTGGTGGAAATAATAAAAAGTGTGGTGGAATAATAAAAAGTGTGGTGAAAATACCAATCTCCTTTAATAATACCCTTTTACTGAATCCACCGCATTATTGTGCACCACACCACATTCCACATTGCTGTTAAACGCGGTAGGAAATTGCCAGGCCTCTTTAGATCAGGCAACTGCCTAATCTGCCTAATACAAATGGTATTAGACAACATTTAGAAACAGAATTAGACAGATTAGGAAGTATGCTTATATTGAGGTATACACGCGCGCTTTGCTATTTGGAAAAAGCATCAGCATGTCATACTGCTTGCACGGCAAGAACCTTTGAAGAGAAAAGTCCGTCAGTGACTTGTTGAACGCATCTTTACGAAACTTCAGGATGGAGAAGTCACTCTCAACCGGCGTCGTGTTGGTGAACGGCGACGTCAATCTGCCCACAAAGCAGGCAAGCGTGTCGAAGCGGCCGCTTGGACCCTGTTCAGCCCATGCGAAGTCGAACGAACACTTGTGGTCGCAGGCATCGATGACCGACTGTAGTGACTTGTTGGTGGGATATGCAGCGAAGAGCGCCCTAAATTGGGCACCAATCTTGTCGATGTCGGCTGGCATCCACTCAGCGTCCAGTCGCTCCTTCAGCTGCTCAACGAGCAACGCGATGTCGCGTCCCTTGAGCTTGACCAGCTCAGACGTATGCGTTGGTGATTCGGGATAGACTCTGCCATCGTTGTTGCCATCCCATAGCGCTACACATCCGAGGAACCCTTCGACAATGCCAAAGATAAGTGAATCAATATTGTGGAGGAGCGTCGCGCGCATATGATCGTCGAGAGCGATGAGCCGCGTCATTTCGAAATGGCCGGTCTTTAACTATGGTGGCTATGTTGGAGTACCCGGTTGCACAATCAAGTCGGATGGCGTGCAAGTTAGCGTTCAGGTGGGCATTCAGATTGAGGACCCCGCTAATCGGCCTCTCCATGCCGATATTGAAAATCAAATCGACAATCAACTGATGAATAAAAGACTCTTGTTGGCTGAGCGTCAGGAGGTGTCCTTGCAGCAGCAGCACCACCGTACGGATGATGCTTGTGATCGATGCAGTTCCCGAGCAGAGAATCCACCACTTAACGCTTGTCGGATCACTGGCACGACGCGTAGCAGGAATCTGGGCGTAGTGCGCCATGATCTAATGCCTACGTTCTGTAATACAGAATATGGCAAGAAACAGGCACGCCAGCGCGTGGTCAAAGTCTTGGGACAAACCTAGCTCATTTCAGCAACGATCATCTGCTTTCTCCAAGAGTGTGAGATCATGGTAACAAGCTTCGTCCACCACTGCCCCTGATCGAGTTTCTGAAACGTCGTTTGAAGCAGAATATCGAGCTGGTGCAGTAGACACCACACGCGATAGAAGCCGCTGAGACTATCCTGCTGCAGGCATGTGATGACACCAGATATCGCAACTGTCATGTTCGGCGCTCCATCGAGGAGGTGCCGATCAGCTGCTGCTTTCAGCAGAGGATGAGGACATCGAACATCTTGCAGAGTATCTCGGACTGAGCGACATCAGTATGCTAGCCAAAGAACGGTACATATACGACGTGCAAGTTTAACAGCTCGCGTTTTAAATCAAACCGAACTCGAATGTCAACATAGGATGTACATGGCTTTTAGATGCATTCAGAGCGATCTAAAGTGCCCAGAAGAGTCTAAGAATGTTGGCGATAGTCAAGAAGTTAGCAGTGCATTGCACGCGAACGAAGGTGGCGACCTTGGTTTGATTCATGCCGGCGAGATTCGGTACATAGGTTTCCTCCTTGGCTGCCTGAATTCCCAAAGCGGTCTGCTTCATGCTGATGCCGATGCCGACGTGCTTGATCGCCATCCGCTAGGCCACAGGCGTCTTGATAGTGACTGTTTAGTCACCTGACGGCTCTTCCCGCGTGAATATGCGCATAGCGTTTTCAAACGTGAGATTTTCTACCCTCGGAATCCCACAGCGTTTCTCCAACGAAGAATTCAATGAGCTGCTTGTCAATGAGTAAGGTGATATGGTCTCTCTCCAAGTACATGTGTGATACGATGGTATTGAACAGAGAGATAGTAACGTCGAAGAATACTGCCTCGTCAGAGTCGGCTTTGAGCTGATATTCCTCCCACTTGGCCGGATGCTGCAGAGTGAAGTGAGACCTGTAATTCTCCAGATGAAGCTGCGGGCCAATCGTCTTCTTGAAAACTTTCTTCTGTCGTTTAGTGTCGACATTTTCCTCCTTATTGTACGTGAGGCAGAAATTGGCAGGCGAAGATGGTGATCTTGTCGGTTTTAGCGACTTGCCGAAAACTTAGAGACCGTACCCCAGCTTGTGTTGTAGGTCAAAGACGTATCGCGCACGGCGGCAGCCTTTCCACGCTACGCAGGTTTTCCCAAGCAATGCTGACGCGTGGAAAGCAAGCCCACGTACAATACAGTCACTATAGAGTGCGATACGGCCTTGATGTACATTAGGCATTTTAATATATTTAAATTAGGCAGATCAGGCATCTATTATTGTATTGCTTAATCTAAAGCGGCCTGGCCTGGTGATTTCTTATATACATGGAGTTTAAAAATTGAACCAAACGGAGCGTACATCATTAGCAAAAGTGCCAGTGTACAACGTACTGTACAGTAAGCCCGTTTAGCAACATCGTACAGCCTAAGCGGGAGCGAGAGCAATAGTATACCGTACAGCGGAAGTCACCCCTTAACAAAAGAAACTTCGTTTCGGCTTGAATCAGTATTTCTTTCACCACGATATAGAGTACTCATTGGGAGTGTATAGCGATAGTTTTCGGAGCACTATTTCATTTTTGCAGCCTTAATCTTACCATAGAAGCAACAGCTGACATCAAGGCAGAGTGGAACGCCAACAGGATGACTACTCCAAATTGCGCAACACTGGCAGCTACTGCATATTGGGTGACCTGTCGTGGTATTGACCGATAAGAGCAATGCAACAACGTATTTTCCGTTGTCCACGGCAGCAAAGGGTACAGAACTTACATTTCTGCATGCGAACAGTAATCAATACCACACGGCAGAGCTTACCCCTGACAGTGCACTCCCCCCATTGACGCTATATTAGGACATTATTATAGTCCAGAACAACGCGAGATTTGGGTGCCACACCTTTAGAGTCGGATAGCATGTTGAAATCCCGTTAGTGAAGAGCATAATTGATTGATCATACAGAAAAATATAAACTGGTGTGGCGTACAATAATGTTGGATTTCGATAAAAGGTGTGGTGGGTCTACCAATTCCCTTTTTTAGGGAGAGGATTTAAAAAAAACGTAGGTTTTGCCTTTCTACACATGAATTTTACCGGCTATATTTCAGTATTGATTACTGAATGCTAAACGTGGGTAAGCGAAGGCCACGTAAGCCTTTCAGTTTGCATTGACCTCCATCACCACCATCAATATGATGATCCCGTCTAACATCTCCTCCGATGTTGCAGCTCTTGATATTGCTCATGATCATGCTGATGAACCGCTGCTGAATCATGAAGCTGTAAAGAACCCCTACCGGCCGGGCCATTCAGCAGTCAGAATAATGCCGCAGCAGCTGTCAAAAACTACGCCATAAGCCAAGGCTTCTCCTGAAGTATCTACCGCAGCGTTCGATTCGGGACCAAGCGTGTTTGTCTCCGGTGCGTGCAAGGAAAGCACGACAAGAAAGCTCACAGACGGCCCATGGCACTGACAGACCGTTGATCAAAAAAGGTCGGTTGTTTGTATGATCTAGTGATAGTCTACAACAAGTGCGCGCCATAAGAGAGCGCATGGTCGACGCTTTCACTGAATGGCTGCCACAACGCTCACCTCCAATGCATTAACAAAAAATGATATCTGTTCTACCTGCCCTGCATCGTTCAACGAGAGAAGAGGGATATGTAGATGCCAAGGTCTCCCAGATGCATAAAGATGGAGCTACTCCACGGGTATGTGTTAATCGCAATTCAGGACAGCGATTATTACTTATTATTTACGTACGTGGTAAGTTGAACAGAATATTACTAATCAATTTCAAGAGATGGACGTCCTTATCAAACCAAGTGATGTCCACAACATCTATCAGAAGGTGAACATGAAGGCACTGAGCGGAAGAACACACGCGGAGGCGTTGATGAAGCACTTGAATGACCAGCATGTTACCGCCACCGTCTCTATGGACGAAGTAAATCACGGTCGGCATGTCTTTGGACAGCAAGACTTTTAAACAAATTACGTTCGGCATCTTTTTTGACAGCCAGAATTATCGAAGGGATTTATTTGCCATCAACACGAACTTTTCATTATAGACTGCGCTTACAAGACAAATGCCTACAACCTTCCGCTACGGCACTTCGTCGGGTTTACATGCACAAATCAGACTTTCCTGCAGCTTTAAGATTTATGGACGGGGAATCTTTTATCGACTACAAATGGATGATGAACGAAATCAAAAGAATTTTTTCGCGGCAGCCAAGAATAATCGTCTTTGGTTGCTATCTTGACCTGATAAAGGCTATCAAGGCGAAGTGGCCAAGCGTATTCATCATTATTTGCCGGTTTCATATTGCAAATAATATCGTAACTAGCTGCCGCAAAAAAATCGGATACCGATGACGAGAGTGGACAGCATATATGGATTACTGAAAAAATTTCTGCTCCTACAGAGGAGACGTTTATGGAGCTTTGGCAGCGACTACCAGCGATTGTAGCACGTTTTTACTATCTCACACTTTATTATTAATATTTATCCCGTTAAATTATAATTACATTTGATGTCGTTATCGGGACTACAACGCGGTGGCGTACCTAAACAAAAACTAGTCCCCTTTGCAGTATCGCCGGGTTAAATAGTGCGAGTGGAACACTTTTCGATGTCGAAGAAATAATTTCCAGAGGTGTACCATCAAATCACACGATAATCAGCGAAACGATGAAAAAGCAGAAGTCGGAGATCTTTACGAACCTGTACAACGGGATATTTTCGATGCTGCATCGGAAGCTCTCTCGATACGCTCTTGTGCTCATGAAGAAGCAATATATGCTTGCTCTTGATCGGTCAAATCTTGAAGGATGAACCGGATACTTTCCGAGGGTACATGGCATTCCCTGAGCCCACGTCATCTGCAGCCACATTAAAACTAAACGACCAATTCAAATTAGAGTATTTTGCAAAACAATGGGCACTGTACCATGATGATGACACGAACAGCCTCAACCCCAAGCTTTTTGGCATATTGCTACACTTCCGTATCCTGAAAATGCAAGCTCGCAAAAGGTTGTACCACAAAGTGTCAAGCGTCAACCGTCGGGCTTCGAGAGAACGGCGGGTCGTATGGGTGTCGCCAAATGCATACATTGCCGCGAAACCCGTCACGACCTGGGCCGGTGCCCTACTCGTGTCTTCATCTTCTTGGAATACAGCCAAGACTGTTCATCCGCGAACTTAATCCACCTGTCGCTGCCGTCGTTTTAAAAAATGAACACGCCACCGCCACCATCTATTTAGATCATACACGCGCTGTCTTGATTACAGATCATGAACACTTTTTTGTGCCATATCATGAACACGTCGCTGACGTCAATACTCCCGGCATTCAATCCGTAGCCGACGTCACCTTCGCCATTCGTCGCTGTACCTCCTCCATCGCGTGAGCCGGTACATGACATGCCCATGACTCATCCCTTCTCCTTGCTGGTATTTGTGGCAAGGCATTTTCCATTGCCTGCGCCGATGCCGTTTACTCTCGCGCCATTGCCGATGCCGTGACCTCCCGTGCATCTGCCGAAGACGTTTCCCCCCAAACTAAAAATCGTAGTACATTCACTACTCGTATAACTCATATCCTCATTACTCATACAACTTATACAAATTGCGTTCCACCATTCTCGTTCTATGGTCGCTAACTCATAACCCGTAACTCATAATTATCGGAAGTTTGTGAGTTTTCCGAGGAAAAAAATCATACGATGGTACTCCTGAGCTAAGGAAACATATTTCTGTCTAAAATTCCACAATTATTGGGGGACTTAGTGTCTGAGTGTACTAAACTAGTGAATACAAAAAAATAAGGGTGCTCTGAATGGTGGTAGCCATACGGATGGACACCTAAAGTACCATCCGCATTGGCCGTGAAGGCAATAGAGATCCGTACCTAAATAAAAGGGGAAGGAAATTGTTATTGAACCAAAATGTTCCAAACTTTAATAATTTCTAGAAATTGAATCAATTCTGACGTTCTTTTCGTTAAGACCCTCAATCACTTTCTATGGAACTGTCTGGTTTATCTCATGTTAAAAATAAGCCTAAATTACTTTCAGTTTTGTACAATATCAGTTAAAATAAAGATTTAATGCTCACGCATTTTTTAGTTCATGTTAAAAACATCGTTGGTTTCATGGCGAGCATTAACGCCCGAAGTCCAGGATATGCTGCTTCCGTGGCTTCCACATTTACTGAACTAACCTAGCCGTAAATCCTGTTGCTGAGCAGCTTGTTTTGCTGATTGAAGCATTAAGACTATCCACTGGAAAGTCTAATGTTGTCCTCAGGTAGACTAAGAGCATCTCCACCGCACCACTTAATATTATCTCTAAACTGGAATGCTACTTTGATTGGAATACATGATTGAAGTACTCATCCTCTATAGTTCCACACCCGGGGTATATCACTTCAAAACTGACAACATCACTTTAATTCTTGCCCCGCTTGCCGCCCGTAGCAAACGCACTATGGTAGATTTCTAGCAGGGTCTCATAATTGTCAAGGGTTAAGGCGTCCAGAGTTCAAAGTGAAAGTACATGCGAGGAGTAGGTGTAGTTTGGTGGCAACTTGGAAAGTGCAGGTTTAAGAGAGGTTTGAAGTCACTCCAAATTTGGAGTGGTGGGTCGAAAATATGGAGTGTTCTCTAAAATAAAGATATTATAAAGTGGTGCGGTGGGGACGCAAATACCTCAAATCCACTTCAAACTCGAGATGTAGCACTAGATGAAGAGTCCCGGTCGAGATGCTCAAAGGCTTTCAGAAAACATCTAGGCCTTAACTTCGATGATTTTCCAATAAAGAAAACATTCCTTGTTTGGCATTATTCAAGCACTCAAGTTGACATGTCTTCCTTTAGCTTTGGAATCTATGCAACTATCGGGCTTTTGGCGAATAGCTGATTATCTATGTAGAGGATATGGCAAACAAAAAACGAAGATGCTTTTGAATAAAAAGGAACATGTATGTAGTATAGTTACACCTTTAATCATTACACCTGATTTTATTCTTCTGCTAAGTACGTCTAACTACAAATAAATTTCATAAATAACTGCTCGCCACTCATTGCGTATCTATCGTGGGTCGATCACATTGACTGATATCGTGGCGTATCTCAACCGAAGACCAGAGTTTTTTCAACTACAATAAAATATTCTCTAATGCGATAATATTCATAAATTATTTGATTATATATATACCAATATATACCTGCACAAGAACATACATGTAACGGTCTCGCCTCGTCGCGCGACCCACTTTTTTTTTACTGCAATTCGTATCAATGTCTTCCGAATCCTGTCTAGCGCTGCACAAGATTAGCCGTCTAATAAATTGGCCTGCAAAAATATTTTTTGCTTTTCAGTCCAATTATGGTGACCATTAAAAAGGCACATACAACATACAACACACCAAAGCAAACATCAACTATGATCCTCATTGTAACGGGGTGCCTCCGTTACATGATAGTTTACACAAGGTAAATATTAAGTACGAATATTCTATTAGGACAAACAGAATATTCTCACAATATTGGCTGAATAAGTAATATTGTGTTGCAGAAGTAATACACTGCTCATTGGTTGACATAGATTAACGATATCAACCAATAAAGCCGAGCCACGACGGAAGAACGCAATGAGTGGTGAGCAGATAGTTACTATACATATTTGTATTTAGATATAGTTAAATGAAGACTGAATAGGATTTATTGACAGGAGATTAACTATACTAAATTCAGTTATACTTTTACCCGTTTCTCGTGTTGAAACCTTCCTCTTCACGACGCGTGTACGTGAAGTCTCGAGGCACCACCTTACTCTGTGTTCAGTGTAAGTAGCTTGTACTGTGACAGTACAGCGACCGGTGCCCCGTTTCTGGTAGTACTTTGTAGTCCGTCCAACGAATATGAACATGTTGGATGATGAAGCGAAAAAATTCCATCCAACGCACGAGAACTACCCCCATTTGAGTCAAATCGAATAAGAGGCTGTCGAACACTTGAGTTCGACGACAGGTCAAGAAGCCGTAGGCGCAATGCTGTCCGCTCTGTGTCCAGACGGACAACACGCCACCATGGCCAAGTTCATTCGGAATGAAATTGACGTTAAACGAGGAAAGGTAGCCTTGCTTCACCAAAACAAGGGTCTCAACAGACATATCTGTTGAGAGAACAGAGTGCTCAACAGTTTGAGTTGTTGAGACAGCAGCAAGCTGCTGCCACCGGGGCAACACAATCATGTCGACCCGAATCACTGAATATTGACATCTCCAAATATAAAGCAACTGAAGAAGATTCTCTGCTGAGATGGTTTGTTGAGCGAGATGACGCCATAAGGGCTCGTCACATCGTCGACGAGCAAATGCAGGTCGCATTTGCTCAGTCGAACTTGGCAGGGCGTGCGAAGACTTGGGCCTTGGGCTTCAAGCTACACAACCCATTTGTCTTTGGTTCATTAGAAGTCTTCAAGTCTCCGCTTAGGCAAACATTAGAACCACCGCGAGCTGAGTTCAAGGCTCGCTCTGAACACCTGAAAATCAAACAAGGAAAACGTGATATACACTCGTACATTCAGTACATAGGTCATCTTACGAGCTGCATCACGTCCAATCCGCCGATTGAACAAACGTTGATCACGTTGTTCATACAGGGTCTCAAAGACCGTCCAGTCAGGACCTATCTCTTCCGGTTGGAATTTAATACCCTGGAAGAGGCAATCCGAGTTGCGGATCAAGAAGATTTCAGCGTGAAACAAGATTATGTGAGTTCAAACTCCTATCATCCCCCAAGGCGACAGGAAGCGGAGGCCCAGAACCGATGGACCTCTGTTACGCTAAGGGTGAAAGATCTCGAGCTTCCAATTATAGAAATTTCAGAGGTTCAATAGATGTTAAAAGACAGGGCATTATTCATACGAATGCAGTGCCCCAAACGCGGTACCACGTACCGCAGGCAACAGTAACCTTCAAGCGGCCAAGAAGGCTCCAAGGCGTGGGTCCGACGCTGTTGCGAAAACGCAACACCGTAACGAACGACCAAAAAACGGTCAGGGTCAGTAGGTGCGGATCCTATACTGATCCAGCAACGTCAACTTAATTTGTAGACCTCTTGACGAGAAATGCTCCCAACACGCAATCATTGTGTGTTACTGCATCTGGTAATGAGGTTTTTCTCATTACCTTGAAGCTCGAAGTGGCAAAGGACATGTCACTTCGAGCCCTCGTCGATTGTGGGGCGCCAAGCAATTATGTACAACGCCAATTGCTACACAATAGCAAGATCAAATACATCGAGTGAGAGATGCCTCCAACGAGGATGATGGTACGCCTCGCTACAGGTGCACCCGTAACAGTGATGAAACGTGTAGTAGGAATTTACTATACACTAAAAGAAGTTCAATAGGATGATGAATGCATCGTCTTAGACTTGGATGATAAATTTGATGTTATCCTTGGACTTTGTGGCTCAGAAGGTACGAACCACAAGTCAGTTGGCATCGACGGAGTGTCGATATGCCCGCCGCTTGTTCACCAGACGCCCATCTGATAAACGTCTTGGAGCGTCCACCACCATGTGGATGGAGTACGAGTGAGTGCGATGACCTCACGTGCGGTTCGGTCGTTATTACGACTGCACAAGATCATAATATGCCTAACCATCATATTGCGGAGCAAGATTCCGGCGACTGCATAACAATGAATGAAGCGCCGAAGGCCCACCTCTCTAAAAAGTCGAACGGACCGGGGCATAGTTGCCTCCTTAATAGACAATACCCAGATCATGACCAACCGATTGCCAATGATGGTATATACGGAGATGGAATAGCCATAGAGGCTAGAGTTGAGGGAACAAGTCCCCACCCAACTGTGGAAATAAGTTCCCAGGAGACAACAGAGACATTAAATGTCCTAGTCAATGACGGATCAAGTATAGGCACTTACCAACTTGATCTGATCGCGCCTCCGAAGTCAACTTCGGAGATCATTCAATTGCCCACGCTCGAACAGAAAAGGTTCTTGCGTGATCTGCGTAGTGGCAAAGTCAAGCAGATCTGTGTGCTCGTCGCGGAGGATGAGTACGCCAGTGATATCCGATCGGCAATGGTCTTTTCCGTAGATGAACGAGTTCTCAGTATCTCATCAATGAACGAGAGTGTCCTTGATGAGAAGACTCGGATTGAGCGATACACATCCCAATCGTGGGAATCGCTCAGAACAAATCCTCTCTACGATGATTTGATGGAATTCAGGGATGTGTTCCCAGAAACAGTCCCGTGCGAGCTACCTAAGGATAAGGGTACTCGTCACGAGATAGACCTGAAACCAGGGTCAAAGTACTGTGTCATGAAGCAATGGCCAATGCCTCGTAAACGAGTACTAGCGATTGACAAATTCTTTGCCGATCCCTTGGCAGCGGGCCATGTGAGGGAATCCACTTCCCCACATAGCTCTACGAACTTCTGTTTGCGAAAAGCTACAGGAGGATGGCGGATAGTACAAGCCTTCAACAAGATGAATGCTGCCACTGTACCGGCTGAAACACCAATACCAAGGAAAGATGTCATCATAGATGGTATGGCTAAG
>JH597777.1:281567-303113 GCA_000173235.2 Hyaloperonospora arabidopsidis Emoy2
TGTGTTTGATATCGTGATGTATACAAGCCAGTCACCCTCGACCAGTATGCGCTGTACAGAGCGAATAGATACCAGCAAGTCGTGGCTACTTGTTGCCATTCTTGTCGCTAATTGCCGTTGTCGTCGTGGTTCCGAACGGTATGTGCCATTGATATTTGTCCAATGACAAAATCATACTATTACATTATACTTATACTTTGTATGCCAATATATACGATTTAACTTGTCGCAGTGGCCAAAGTAGTTATTTGTATGTGAGGTCCCTTAAAATCTACGAAATTGCGATCGGTGTTTCTATCAATAAAATACACCACATATCCAACCCGTTAAACTCGTAAAACTGACTGAGCAGTGGATAAAAGTATGGGTGTACGATATTACTGGCGCGGAATGTATAGAGTGTGACTTACCAGTCCCTGCCGTCTCATTAACAATAATAAAAAAGTTGATTTTCATTTCGCACAGCTTCAATAACCATATTAAAACATAACATCTGCTTTTGATTCAAATCGCGACGAGTAACAGCTGGGAGTTCAGCATGCGAGAAATCTGAAGGGTAGTGTTTGGTCATAAGGCTTAGCCAATTGGAAGCATTTGCATATGATTCCTCGGTGTAACTCAACTGAATGTTTGCGTGCCAATCATAGTTAGGGTCAACAAATTGTTGAGATAGGGCCTGTTGTCCATTACGTGGAAAAATTCCAGCTGCTACTCGACATTGCTCAGGTTCTCCAAGTTCATGTTCACAGTCCAGTTATTTTACTAGCTCATAATCACCCCTATCCCTTGCTTCAACCAGCAATTTCCGTAGATCAACATCCTCGCGACAATATCTTAAAAGATTGGCGTCAGCTGTTTCCAGAAATTGTTTCATCTGTCTTCGGCATCATCTTCATTATCGATCTCTTCAAGGTCTTCAAAACACCAATACGAATATTTGATCAAGGAATACTTGAAAAGATTGTAAGTAGGTGATTGGCTATTTCCACTATTACTTGGAAAAGTAACAACGATCTTACTATCCGGTTTTGAACATTTGACTAATTTAGCACCCTTGGTCACAAAATTCCGGCAAAATTCGATCAAGTTAGGCTGTTGCTCCAAGTTTAAATTGGAATAGTCAGGCTGAATTTGTGCACGTTTTGCAAAAAGAGTGAGCAAGTTGTCCGCAATGATAACCCCTCCGATGGTTTTGTCAATGCACAACTGTTGAGTGCTGACTTCGAGTGATTGCCTCACAAAATTAAACGATGACTGGAAGTGCTTATCACCAAATATCATCCTAGAGGCTTCACTCCCTCCCACATCTCGACGGTAAACGCACCGAATCATTTACGTCTCAACTTCGAAATTGGATTATCGGAATCCTGTGCATTTTGTATCGCATACCTGTAAATATTTTGCAAAGACATTCCACTTATTTCACCCTTGGATGCATACTTAACCATATAGAATACATCAGCGTGACGTCAAAAAAATTTTTTAGATGAAGGTCCACGTTAGCTCTACAATGTTGGTGCATGACCCAGTTATGCATATTTAACCATGGGTCATTTCTTCGCCATGCAATTTTAGCCCGCACGTTGAAGTTGAATCAGATAATTAAATCGACACCCATTTCCCTTTTTAGACTTGCAATATCCGTCGGGGCGACAAATGTGGCGCTTGCAGCAATTGGAGAGCTCCAGGTAATCCGCATCCAGATAATCACGATTGTCTAGAAACTCTAGTATGTTTTTGGTACATAGATGAGGATCCGGAACAGCCACAGAATCAGATTGAAATCTAGACCGAAAATTCATCGCTGTCAAAAGGATATCAGCGTAGGTAATAACAATCTGATCTGTTAATTTCCCGCGAGTCGAAGTGTCCTTAAATTATTCAAAATAATCACGATTGAAGACAGAAAATTTTTCCATCTGTTCTTCAGCCAATCTTCCACTATATGTAGTAGCGACCAACGTCGGAGTAACAGGATCATTTGTAGCTTGACTACACCATGCGCGTGAATGCGGTTCGAGACTTCCATTCATAGCGGTGCCATATCCATTCAGAGTCAAGAACATCTTTAAAAAAACATCGAAAGAAATCATCCAATCGAGCAGAAAAGTACCAGTCGACCAGATGTTGATTTTTGGAAACATTACGATAGCGCCTATTCGGTTCCACAAGTCCACCATGCATCAGCCTATGAAGGTCCTCCCAATAGTAGTCAGCAAAGCTAAACATAAAAAAAGCGGTACCACACCCTTTTTGCTGAAAAATTGCTTCGAGTTCTTGACGTCGATGATACCAGTAAGCGTCGGATCCAGTAAGATTTGATGAATAAGCAGTGAGCCTTTCATCAAATTATCACAAGTGTCGTCGTGTATCATTTGGCGTAAAATCGATAATCATCAGAGCTGCACCTCCGGAATTTTTCTTTAGGTAAATGGTAGATTGCTATGGCGCTCGATGACGTCTTATCCTGTCGTTTATCCGGAATTTAAATCGATCATGCTCCGCAAAAGGGTAATATAGATTTCCAGTAAGTGTTCCAATTCGGCAAAACGAAGGAGGTGAGCAGTTGCATCAGTCTCCGATACGGCAAACTGCCGATCAGGCTTAGTGGGGTCTGCAAAACCAAGAGGAAATAATTTTACAAAAGCCATCGCGGCAATTGAAGGTGTCTAGAACTCGTGCATTGCTGAGACTCAGCATCGGGCCATGCAAAAGCGTGATGCAAACGGTCGACTTCCAGGGGTTCATTCCCAGTATCCTGAACGAAGGAGTGATAAGGCGTTTCATCTTCATCGTTGATATCGTCGTGATTCGGACCTTCATCAGCTTCCGCAGTTTCATCATCTCGGCAATTACTTTGTAAAGTTCTTTTGGTACGTCATTTTCAGGTAGCAAACTGTAATTCTCCTGGCTGAATGTAATATCCGTCTTTCCAAATTATGGGTGGTGCTGTACCAAGAATTTCCCAACCTCTTTTACCCGTGATCAATTGACCTTGCACTCGACAGACGTGTTGTCCTGGCCATTACGTCTCACAATACTAAAGGGGATGTTGTCAGCTAGACGAGGAACTTCACGAATAAAAGCCGCACATTCTTGTCGAAAGTTGACAACATAACCACGATAGATATTATGACCAGTCATAAGCTTGAAAACAGACATCACAGGGAGAACATGCGACAACATCATTTTCTTCAACCATTGTCAGCTTTCTCAGGAGAACTTTCATGTGAGCAGGTATTAAATAATCATCGGGTATCATATCGTTTTCACTTCCAAAATTTTTCCAGCAGAACCTATACAAATTTAAAAACTCGAATTAGTAAAAAATGGCCTATAGAAACCGCAATATAGTAAACCTCTCATGCAAACAAAATTTGGAGATGCGTAGGCCACGTCGGTAGTGGGTCACAGCTCACGAAAATTTGAACAATGGCCTTGGTTATACTTTCGCATGTCCAAATGAAACCTTCGCATGGCTTCACGGAACCAAACTTGCTCATTAAGGGGACCAGTTTTAGCCGCATCAAACTGGTCCAGATATTTGGTCTTCGAAAGCATATCGATAACTGGTACGGTTGCATCGTTTCTGGGTAGTATTCTTCTAGCCTCCCTGTCTAAGTGGTTGCTGATCTTCCGACTCTGTAGCACAACGAGCAGCACAAACTTTGAAATTGAAGACGAGTCATGTATTAGCACATGGTGGTATAATTGATACAATATGTTTGAATATATAGACATTTAAATAGCACATATGTATCTCGAACATCACGCCTAGCTTGAGTTTCAACTTCTGTTTCAATATTGCGGTGTGCGTTGGTTGCTGAATATACATTATAAGTAAATAGATTTATATAATAATTAAAACACGTCCGAATACATCAGCATACAAAAACCTTCACTATCCCGAGCACGTCTAGCTACAGATTCAACTTCTGTTTCACTTTGGCGACGTGCAGCGGTTCCTAATTGGTATTAACTTTGATTTAGATAATAATTCTATAGTTGCAAATACATAAAGCATACACAAACAGAGCATGTCTAGATTAGGATTCAGCTTCTGTTTCGAATTGGCGATGAGCAGCGGTTCCTAGTTAATATTAAAATTGATTATATAATCATGATATAGTTGGGAATAATCAAGCATACACAAACCTTGACTGTTTCGAGCATGTCTAGCTACAGATTCAGCTTTTGTTTCACTTTGGCGGCGTGCGGCTGCTGCTACAAAATCATTAAAATGGATTTAGATAGTAATTTAAAGCATGTGCGAATACACTATGCATATACAAACCTTGACTATCCTGATCATGTCTTGCTTGAGTCTCAGCTTCTGTTTCTGTATGACGGCGTGCGGCAGTTGCTTGATAATGTCGAGGAAAAGGTATAAATATTAGGCAGAAAAAGGTTTGTAGCAACGTACGAAAATTGTTGTACTAATCACCACATACCTAGAACATCATGAGAAAGGCGCGCTTGCTTTTGAGATTCTGTTTCCGCTGCGCGCATGGCGCTCATATCTACAATTTTATAGATAAACAGAGATGATTAAGTTCTTGATTGTTTTTAATTCAAAAACGTATGGTGTAAACGTTTTAATATACTTTTGCCACGATTTAAGATCATTCATTTATAAAAGCACAAATAATGACATTATAATAAGCCATAATTCAACAAAATACGAAAAATACATATAAAATATATAGGGTATATTTTAATTATCAGCCCGAAACAACTTGCCTGCTGCTGCCTGTTCTCGAAGAGCATTTGTAATGGTGTCACTCAATGATGAGGCACGTCTGGCGCGGTAACTTTGGGCGCGCCGCCTATTCAGACGACATCGCTTACTCCTTGGCGACTCTGAAGACTCCGGTGTATCTACAGGGAGAAGCCTTCTCCCCATCCTTAGTTTTAGTGGACGGGTATCTGCTTGCTTGACTGCAACTGGTAGTACCAATGTTGATTCAATTATGCCAGATGTGCAACCACTTCTGAGCTCTGAAGGGTCGTGCGTTTTCGTTGTTAATTTTGTTCGCCCCGTACGACCTTTGAGCTAGTCACATGCGTGCGTTAGTCGTGCGACCCTTACTATATACTCGGTGTCGATTAGTAACCTACCTAAAGAGTGACACCCTTCATGCTAATCAACCTATGAGGAGGGACAGGCTAGATTGCACTTGGTACGGGTAAGGTAAACGTAACCGCGTTATTTACAGACAGACAGACAGACAGACAGACACAGACAGATAAGTACGATTAAAAAAGTCGGTATTCAACCTTGCGCACAGTCACTAATAGCTTCACTCTTCGGGCTCGCAATTACATAATAGGTGCTACACCTTTTGCAAAAATGATGATATTGTCAGGAATCAAATGAGAAAAACAGCTACTACGACAATATCGCTTGTGCACCCCACCCACATGCGTCGCATCCTATGTTTTTCCCCTTTTTTTCAAGAAAACCCAAAAGACGTCCCATTATTTGCTAACTTTCTCTGCACCTATCGGAACAATTGAAAAGCTCGCTGACAGGCCATGGACGGAAGCAGCAGCGGACGAGGCGGACGCAGCGGCAGAGGCAGAGGTCGCAAAGGGAAGAAAAAGGGCATCGCAATCGGTGCTTCGGGGATCGTCACGCAGGACAAGACCGTGAGAAGCGCGTTGCAAAGCGGGACGAAGAAAGGGGGTACAGCCCTGCAGTCGGTCGGGCATCTTAGTGGCGCCCATGCGGTACCTGTGGCCACGTCGCATACGCTACGGCGAGATGAAGGTGGGAAGATGGCTACATTTGGACCTGAGGAGCCTAGTCAAGCGACAATGAACAAGAACAAGCGCAAGCGACTCAAGAAAAAAATGGCGGACCAAGAGACGACGACAGGGGTGAGAAAGAAGAAGAAGGCGATAGGAGAGGCGACGTCGGAAGTGCTGGAGGTGCCGTCTGTTCATCCACGACCACTGCAAAAGAGTCCTACTGTTGCTGCTGCTGCTACTGCTGCTGGTGATTCTGTTCCAATTGTCACGCCTCACGTCGTGTCGTTGATGGGCGGCAAGCGGAACAAAAAGAGGAAGCGCCGTGTGTCTGCGACATGTGAAACTAGCGGGAGAACGTTGATGGCAGCTTCGAAGGACGGAGGAGCGACGATCGAGAGCAAAAAGTCGCTAGTGGCGGCGCGGCCGTTGGGTGGATCAAGTGTCGAACATGCTGCGACGAAGCTGCATGATGCGGGAGCTGCAGGTCTGAAGAATACTGTGGTGCAGGTGTGTTTTTTATGATCGTTTTTGTTTTGGTTGGCTTGGTGATGTCGCATGGTTTGACTTTGTACGAGTCGATTTGGTGCAGGTGCGAAAAACGTCGACAACGTCACAAGCGCAGGAGACGCAAAAGAGTGAGTGTACGACGACTGACTCGATTTCAGCGAACGCGCGGTCGGTAGCAAGTACAAGCGCAACGGCCAAGAAGGTGAAGGCTGAAGCAGAAGAGGACGCTGCTCAACCTGGTAGGATTTTGACATCTGTGCTGGACAAGCCCCTCGTCGCTTTCAAAAAATTGAAGCCGAAGGCTAAAGTTCCTGAGGTCCCTGCTACGACCAAAGTTTCCAAGTCGACTGCAGCGCAAGCAAGTAGAGCTCACCAGGTATGTCTTACTGTTTGATATACGCCACGGAGTATCATCATGAGACGATGCCGTGACTGATGAGACGTCTTAATTCTGTTATTACTGCAGCAGCCTTTATCGCAGCTACAGCCGAAGAGCAAAATCCAGCAGGTTGCTGTCGCGGTAAATGCTTTCGAGTCGACTGGGCCACAGGCAAGTAGGGATCTCCCGGTACGTCTTGTATTGACACGTTAAGGAGTTCCTTCACGGTACGATGTCATTTCTGATCAGATGTCCCGATTTGTTTGTTGTCACAATTTGGCCGTGACTGCCGCAGCTAAATTCCAAAGCTGGAGTTCGCGAGGCCGCTGATGAGGCAAAAGCTTCCAAGTCGACAGTGTCAGAGGTAAGCAAAGCTCGTTACACACATGCCGCTGATGAGACAAAAGCTTCTAAGTCGACAGCGTTACAGGTAAGCAAAGCTCGTCACCTAGTTTACTTCGCTTTGATATGTTACGGAGTTCCATCACGATACGATACCATTTCTGATGGGGCGTATCGATTTGGTCATTTTGGCACCACAACAGCCGTTACCTCAAGCCGATGCAGCTATTGCGACGACGCCGAAATGTGACACGACAACAACCACTTCGCCTGCTGAAGTGGCAATGACGAAAAAGTATTTTGCATATTCCGGTACCAGTCTGCCCCCGGCTACTATCGATGACAAATTTGTACATATAAGGTCAGTACCAAGGGTCTCGACGACGGATGTAGCCGTACTCTCGAAACCGTCACACGCTGCCTTATATGGTGGTTGTGTTCGTGGTAAGCATGCCTTGGAAGAGCCGACGCGGAGTGAGGCAATCGGCACTTCGCTTGATACCACCGAGACATCTTCTGCTGTGGTCGTCAACAATTCATCGCGCCAACTAGCTACACAGTCCGTATCGTCACCGTCAGAATGGTCTCAGACTACTGTTCGCCACAAGCGACAATTACCTCATGATCTGGGGTCAGCGGTCTCTGTGACCTCCTTCCACCCGCCCTCGAAGCGAAGTGCAGTTGAAAGAAAAGTCGCAGCTGCTGCAGTTCAAGAAACAAGACCAGACAGAGTACAACCTTCCGCTGACCAGGAAGCAGCTGTGGTAGACCATGTGTCGAATTATGGCGCACCGAACCCAGCAGATACTGCAGTCAATATCCAGACCCCCGACGTGCTGGTGAAAATTGGCGTGGTCGCAGAAGATGAGTCACATTTGCCAGTGGAAGAAGGCTCACCTACCTGCCAAGCTGCAGCAGGAAAGTTAGGCGATTTAGAATCTGGCAATTCATGTCGTCTTTCGGCACCATCCACCCAACAACTGGTCGATACGATGCCACTCAGGCCGCCTGAGCGCTCTTTGGTGCAGATTCAGACGATATCGTCGAGCAGTTCCAGGACTCCAGCTAACGGATTAAGACCGTCAGCCATGACGAAAGGGGGTGTTTCTGTCACAGCTTTGAGTACAGGTGGAGAAAGTAGCTTCACATCTGCTGCAACAGCTGTCGAAAGCAGTGCAAAGGCTACAAACGTTGGCGTTATCATTGACAGCCCAGTGAATGTGCAAAAAACGATGAGAACTGGATTGGAAAAGAGTCGTGTTGGCAATGCTTGCCCTACACAAGCCGTGCAGCCAACCGTCAGCTCGGCTTCACGTCCTCTAAATGCTTGGGGCGCGTCATTTGGTATGGTTGCGCCCGCTTACGATGTATTGTCCATGTCGCGAACGCCATCGACTACGCCATTGAGCTCTTGGTTTCTATCAAAAGGTAGTGCAAATTTCGTGAAGCAAGTTCATTTCTCAGACGACGATGCAGACGACGACAGCAGCAGCAGTGGAGAGGACGTTTCTCTGGTTGGGGAGCTTCTTATCTCAAACGCAGTCGAGAAAGTGTCATTCAAGAGAAGAGCATTAATAACGAAGAAGAACGCCTTTTTGGGATCGCTCTTGACACAGTCTCACTGGCGTAGTTGGTATGGCAGTGTGGATCCGCAAAATCTGTTGGATCCTCCGCTGACCCACGTACCAGAGAAACTACGCAACCACGAGATAACTTTCCTCTCGGTTCCAAAAGAAACGATTGAAAATGACAACAGTGTCAGTGCGAAGACGACGAATGAGCTCGAAAGTCTGGAGGCCAGTATCAGGTTCGTGCATTGCTAGTGTCATCGATGTGGCGTCAGGGCAACGAACTGATCGATGTGAGTGTTCTCGTGTGTAGAAGAGAAAAGCAGAAGGGTTCTGCGTTCAGTGAGCAGCTGTTGATGATGCTTCGGGGCAAGACCATGTCCGGCAAGTCTCTCGAAGAGGAGTATGGATCGCTATTGCAATAAAAGCCTTCTCGATTGATGATGAACTCCTCAAACCTGTCGGCACAGCACGGCGTCTTCTGTTCAGCAGATCCGTGCAATGACATTACTCATACACGCTGTCGAGGCGATCACGTGGCAAAGGTCGTTGTCGATTGCCGTCGCGTGCGCTGTGAAGCACGGGCCTCGTTGGCACAGTATTTGAGCTCTTCCGGCAAAAAATTCGCAACGCACATGACCCCACAAGCTCATTATCATAATTTTGTGGCCGAGTTGCCACTCAACTGCTGCCATGGGTCATTCGTTGTCGAATAACGAAGCAAACATGTACTCGACTAGACTGGAGAGGAAGAAAAGTATAATCGGGTTGGTATTGCAATACACCAGGCAAAGCTGTGAGCTGTGAGAGCGTATCAACAAAGCTAGATTATTCTAGTAAGTTCTTGGTAGCATATCAGCAACAGTTGTGTGCTCAAAACTCGTATCCAGCTTGCACTGCGGTGAGAAGAAGAACTAATTACATAAATTTGCGATCCGACTTCGAGTTCAGCGAGCACGCAGACCCATGTAATGGCTGTTGTTTTATTATTCACAAGATCCGATGGATTCAATCCATGGTGACTACATGATGACAGATTCTGCAGTCGATCGTAAATGCAAGGGAGTTCACGCATTTCATTATATGTCGCCACGCATCGGTTTCGTAGTGATGAAACAAACTGCAGACTACGAGTCGATTCGACACATGCTGATATTGCTAGTTCACCTCGGCTTTTAGATGTGACGATGTGCATTAGGGATCTATCAACCCAGACGATGCGTTGAGAACAAGTAAAGCGCCTCACGTCCAGGTAGCCGGCGAGACCACGATTTTCCCTTTAGACTCTAGCAGAGACGATCGTATTTCTCTGCCATAAATGCTGATGTCTTCGGTGGTCTCGGGACGAAGTTTTATACAGCGAAAGCCTACTGAAACACCTGCGAACTCTAGCATATAGTCCCGTAGATGATAATAGTCGCGATACGTTGCCATAATCTGTGACTAGGTCACACACTCCTTCTGTACGCGATTACGCGACAGTTTAGATGAAAAAAACGCTGACAAGTTACATAAGAGGAGACCGACAGCTAACTCGAGACTGACAATACTATTTGTTTAAGTGATAATCAGCCCCAAACAATACGGTAAGCCGAGGTCCGAGCTCGCGTCACTGGAACGAAACATAGCTGTTGCATATGAATGCTGCGTAACAGCTAGGAGTAATCAAAACACGACTGGGCGCGTCATCAAGACTTCCGAATGACTCGTAGGTACTGTAATCTATTGATTGTTAGATCCTTGTCATGCCTTAAGTCGCCAATTCCACTGGTATGCCATAATTTCTGCATAAGATACCAGTGACATTGGCGACTAAAGGGATCAAAAGGTTCTTAGCTCATGTCGTACAGCACAACTGCAGATAATTTGAGATCAGCTCAATTATTTTGCTGTGGAGTTAAACCAAGTGATTGTCGTGCGTCCTTTTGTCGATCTCTGGAACTTATAATCATGCCGACCAAGGCGCTGATGAATATACAGGAATAGAGGGTAACATGAAGAATGGACTGATCGCTTTACCATAAACTAACTTACGCCTGAACTGTAGCAAAACTAGCATAGTAGGGAGAAGAACACATGTTTGCTTGATGTGATATTCGACGCAGGTGTATCATAGGACTTTGCACTGAACAACGACCCGAAGCAACAGTAAAGCTTTGCTTCGCAGTTAGTTTTTTAAGGATCGTACAGTAGAAGCTACTGTTTGCATCGCCTCTTCAGCAAACACATCCTCTAGTCTCTTCATTAGCCATCTGTAAGGTCCCCCTGCGTATTGTACAGTGTTCAATACGTCGTTCCTCGCATGCAGATGCTTTAGACTCACAAGACTACACAAAGACGTATGGTTTAAAACGCTTCGACGTGCATGATCTACGGAAGTACTTTGCCCGGTCATGAACACTTCAGAATGCATTGCTACCGTAACACCGCTCCATCGTCTACACAAGCGACACGGACACTTTATACTCTGCCTTCACTGCTGACAGCGTAGCCCGACGTAGTCCGGAAGAACAAGTACTGCTTTAATTTGACAAATAGTCAAATCTACCGCTTACTTGTCGCTCGAGTAACTTTAATCCCCGTTATACACTTACGCAGTCCCGCAGCACCTTTCATAGTTTATGCAGTCAATCAACATGTGACACGCAGCGAATGCACCGTCTCTAGGACGACAGAGATGTCGAAGGACCCAATAAAATCCTATTCTGTAGCCATCTTCCTTTCAAGATACGACGACCCCGTTTATTGGCTCGAACTCGGCTGAACTTGTCGCGCTTGCAGGTCCCTTTTCTACCGTGCTCTAGACCTCTTCATTTAGCTACTAGCAAGTACCCCGTCGTCACTATCTCCCAAGATGATGAATGCTAACAACGTCCTTGCGCCCACTAACTCGTTGGTCGGGCCCATGCTCACGGACCTCTACCAAATTACCATGTACGCTATCGATCTAACCATCTACCTACCCATTTATCTATCCATCTCTATCCATCTCTATCTATCTTCACTTAACCTACCTATTGCAGTGTGTGTGAATCCTCTAACGTCGCCTCTCCCCCTATCTTCACAGGGTCTACGCGTACTGGAAAGTCGGTCGTCACAATGACCACGCCGTGTTCGACCTCTTCTTCCGCAAAAACCCTTTCCACGGAGAATACACGGTATTCGCCGGTCTCGAAGAAGCGCTCGCTATGATCAACACCTTTGCCTTCACATCGAGCGACATTGGCTACCTCCGGGAGGTGCTGCCCCACGCTGAAGACGGTTTCTTTGACTGGCTCTCCACACTCGACTGTACCAGTGTCAAGGTGTATGCGGTGAAAGAAGGCTCGATTGTGTTCCCCCGGATCCCCTTGGTCCGCATTGAAGGAGGGCTGGCAGTCGGACAGCTACTGGAGACGCCGCTATTGAACTTGCTGAACTTTGCCAGTCTCATCACCACCAATGCCACGCGGTTCAAGAAAGCAGCAGGAGCAGACAAGAACCTGCTGGAGTTTGGACTGCGACGTGCGCAGGGTCCGGATGGAGGCCTGAGCGCCTCGAGATACTCGTACATGGCTGGCTTCACAGGCACGAGCAACGTGCTGGCGGGCAAGCTTCACAAAATCCCTATCATGGGCACCCATGCCCACGCCTTTGTGCAGGCACACACGACACTGGAGGACGTAAAAGTCACGACATTGGGTGGAAAAAACTTCCTTGACGTGGTGCTCAAGTACCGCACGGAGCTTGGCTACAAACAGACGAACGATGTGAGTTGATGCTGATGAGATTGGGAATCTGGTCATCCTTCTGACGATTTCCAATGCTGTTGATGCTGTTGTTGCTAGGGAGAGCTTGCTGCTTTCATTTCGTATGCGGTTGCCTTCCCTGATGCGTTCCTGGCTCTCGTTGATACTTACGACACGCTTTCGGTGCGTTTTTTCAACGCCTTCTGGTCGTCGCACATTTTCTTTTGACGTTTCTGTTTTGTACCTGCAGTCCGGTGTGCCAAACTTCATCTGCGTCGCACTAGCACTGCACGAGCTCGGTCACCATCCGGTTGGTGTCCGTCTGGACAGCGGTGATCTGTCCTATCTCTCAAAGCGGTGTCGTGAAGCGTTTGTTGTTGCAAGCGAGTTGTACGACATCGACTACTTCAAGGACCTAAACATCACTGCTAGCAACGACATCAATGAAGCAGTGCTCAACTCACTGAACGAGCAGCGCCATGAAATTAACTCGTACGGGATTGGAACACACCTCGTGACGTGCCAGGCGCAACCGGCACTTGGAATGGTGTACAAGCTGGTGGAGATCAACAACGAGCCGCGCATCAAGCTCTCCCAGGATGTCAGTAAGGTGACGATTCCTGGACGCAAAGAAGCGTACCGCCTGATTGGCGCAAATGGCAAGCCGCTGCTGGACCTCATGACGGGCGTCAACGAGCCACCGCCCGAAGTTGGCCGAAAGATGCTGTGCCGGAACCCGTTCGATGAGCTCCGACGCGCGTACGTGACCCCCTCTCAAGTCATCCCACTGCACAGTCTGTACTGGGATGGTCCGAACGGAGGCCTCGTCGGTGAGTTGCCGACTCTGGAGGACCGCCGTCAGTACGTCTCAGAGCAATTCGAGCTGATCCGCGAGGACGTGATCCGGTCGCTCAACCCGACGCCGTACAAAGTGTCCGTGTCCGACGAACTGTACGAATTCATTCACGATCTATGGATGAGGGAGTACCCCGTGCAAGAGTTGGAATGAACATTCCAGCAGCACTAGGCGGTGCCTCAGGAAAAAACGCGTCATCGAAAGTACTCGTTAGCCAAGCAGCTTTATCTCTTTTTTACAGGTCCTTCTTGACCTTGAGCTGTTGTTGATATTCTGCTCGCTTGACAATCACCACCATATCGACCATGCTTTTCATGCTCAGCATCTACAGTATTAACAATAAAAACCCATCCAAAACAAACCCATACCTTGACATCAGTATCGATTTCGGTTTTTGACATTGCTGACATTTTTGACATACCAGTTGGAAAAACCCTGCAGCGAGCAGTGGTCCCGCGTAAAAAAGACCCATGAACACACCTTGCTCGTCAAAATAACGCTGCGAAGCCACGAGGCGCCAGTTCGTCCTTGCCCACTTGTTAAGCGCCTCAGTGAGCACTAGAAGCGTGATGATGAGCGCAAAGAGCACGAATTGCGTGTACAACCGCTTGCGCGTCAGCCAGAACGCAGTAAATAACGCGACGTGGAAGCTGAGCAACCCCACGATAAGCGGCTCCGTCCAGTCTACCGCCTCATACCACTTGATCATGACGTGACTGTACTTGGCGCGCAAGTCGCGCTGAATCTGCGATGCGATGGCCTCCATGCTACCTGTCAAAATGGAAAGATACAACACGTTGTCAAAATTGACGATGATTTGTAACATGGCTACATGTGAGGTCCCGTATTTTACAATTAAAACAAGCAGATACTGCAAGAAAAGATCAAGTCGGTTACAGGTGCTGACTTCGGTAAGTTACGGAGAGTACAAAATCATTAGCAACTGTTGCAACAAATCAAATTGTTGCAATAGATACTTGAGGCGAATCAGATTATTGGACCGTAGTTGCGAACTAAAGGTGCAGCACCACTTCAACAAGCCAAAAAGTCCTATAACAAGACAGGAGACCAACCCAAGCTTACTGATCTTCAGACCGCTGCTAGATAGTTTACTTGCAGGCATTTGAGTACTTTGGCATGTGGTCGAAGTTGTGAGTGTAGAACGGTGATTGTTGCACTTGTTGCACTTGTTGCAAAGAGGTAGAAGTAAAAGTGAATATATTAGTTTTAACTACTCTTGCTCTTGTCTGTCAACACTACAACATGTATTTCCAACGGCACTGCAAGTTGACCAGGTCAAGTTGCACATGGTGGCCGTCTCTCCCCGTCCCAAGTGTCATCTCATCACATGGCGCCCGTCTCTCCCGATCCCATCTGTCATCTCGTCACGTGTCGTCCATACCTTCTTGTCCCATCTGTCAAGATATCAACAACAGCCGATCAGGTGAGGTCGAAACTTATCTGTAACGGGTCTTGTAGTCGAGCCTTGAAACCTTAAGTACCTGACAGAACCAATACCTTCTAACATGACTCCTCAACATCACCCTGAATGGCTGTCAACTTGAACATTCTGCGTAAGTCCATAATCTTCGGTGCCGGGGGTACCTTCGTCAATAGATCCGCGATCATATCTCCAGACTTAACGAAACTTGGACGTACTACCTTGGCTTGAGCGTAGTGACAGATAAATTTGAAACGAATGTCAACGTGTTTCGCGCTTGAGGTGCTCTTCTCGCTTTCCAATGCTTGATTGCTTCTTGGCTATCCATCCACATAGGTATTGACTCAACGATAAACTTGAAACGAATGCCAAAGTGTTTCGCGCTTGAGGTGCTCTTCTCGCTTTCCCATGTTTGATCGCTGCTTGGTTATCCATCCACATAGGCATTGGCTCAACGATCTTCATGCCCAGATCGCCAAACAATTCCTTCGATCCGAGTAGCTCGCGCCCAGCCTGCGAGGCTGCGATGAACTCTGCCTCCATGATACTCAGCGAGACACCGGTCTGCTTCTTACACGACCATGACACCACTGCGCCGTCCATCGTTAGCACGCATCCTGACACCGACTTTCGGTCCGACTTGTCCGCAGCAAAGTCCGCGTCACTCCAGCTCTCAATCTTGATCGGGTCCGTTGGGTTGTTTGCGTTATTAACGCACAGCTTCAAAGACTTCGTCTCCTTCAAATACCTTGCAATACGCTTGGCCATCTTCCAAAACTTTCAATATCGGTCGGTGCGTATGTCTTGTTGCACGGTACACTTCAAAACAGATGTCGGGTCGAGTGTAACGTGCAATCCAGAGTAGAATTCCAACGAGGGACTGAAATGACTTGACGCTTGCCTGTCCGGTTCCGGTTGTCGCAGCCAAAATATCTTCATCTTGGTTGTCCACGTCGTTGCACTCTTCGCCAATCGGTGTTCGAACCCCGTTTGCCATCTCCAAACCGTGATCCTTCAATATCGTGTTAATAGTCACCTCTTGGTCCAGCACATACCCACGTTCATCGTTCAGGAATATGTGAAGGCCCAGGACCTTGTTTACAACGCCCAAATCCTTGATCTCGAGGGACGCCATATTCTTGAAAAAACGTTCGACCACTCGTTCGAGGTCCTAGTGACCAGCAAGTCGTCGATATAGACACCCACGATTGTGATATCACCGTCAACATCTTTGATGTACAAACACATGTCAGTTGTGCATTGCTTGAAATCCAACTCAGCCAACTTCGAGTGTAACAGCTTTCTCCACAATCAGCCGGCCTGTTTTAAACCATATAGCGACTCATCAACAATAGAGCAAGATATTTCGTATCCTTAACCGCATGTTGTTCCATAGTTTCGTCTTGAATCTCATACCGCTTGGTACCCGCATGTATATGTCGAGGTCTTTTTCCTTTTCGGCCTTGACGTATGCGTTGGGAACGTCCCCGTGACTTGCTAGTACCTTCCAGCGTCGTGAGAGTACCAACATTATATTCACGGTACCAAGCTCCATTACTGCAGCGAAAGTCAGTGTGTAGTCGATTCCAAACAGTTGTTCATTGCCACATGCAACGAGTCTTGCCTTGTATCTCTCCACTTTTCCATCAGCGTCAGTCTTCGTCTTGAACGCCCACTTGTTGTGTAGCACGTGCGATCCAACAGGTGGGACAACTACCGCCCACATACCATTTGCTTCCAACGCTGTCAGTTCTTCATCGATAGCCACGACCCACTTGCCCTTGTGTGAGCTTTTCATCGCCTCGCCATTATTTCTGGGGTCTGGCTCGCTGATGACGTTTACCACATCATGAACTTCAACGATGTCCGTTTGAAGTGTCCACTCAAACGACCGACCCTTTGCTGGACACTTGCCATGTTTATGCCCGAGCTCCTCCTGATCTTCAGTACCGATCAGGTCGTTTACACCGCCGCTGACTTGGGTGTTGAGTATTGACTCAATGTCTTGAGCATGCTGGGTCACCGCCACAACTCGTTCCTTCGGAAAATAGACACGATATCCTTTCGTTTTTTCCGATGATGATTGCTTCCTTCCCCACGCACGCCTAGAGACTTGTTGTCGGTATGTAGATGCACCGTACATGTGGAGCCAAAAACCACGATGTCACTAAAGACTGGCTGTTTCTTGGTCAGCCTCGCGATAGGGGATTCACCTCCCTCATTTGCCTTGGTGGGGCTCCTATTTAGGATGTAATCCGCATACTCGGCAGCATCACCCCAAAACTTCAAAGGTATCCCACTTGCGAACACCATTCTCCGCACCATGTTCATGATGGTGCGATGCATCCTTTCGGCTTTGCTATTGCTGGCCTGGTTATCTTGCTCGCTGATTTGGCGGTCAATACCAGTTTCTTTACAAAACACATCCAGAGGTTTGTATTCACCCCCACCGTCTGTAAGTATTACGTGTATACCGCAATTAAATCTTCGTTCAAAATCCACCAAGAAGTGCTTAAAATTCATCGCCGCAACATCATTTGTTTTCGCTAGAAACACCCGGCAATAATTTGATCGGTGATCAACAAAATTGATCAGGTACCGATTGCCGAGTCGATCACGGGAAGTCATGGGACCTTTGAGGTCTGAGCATATGACTCCACCGATCACGTCGATGGAGGCATTTAAATCACTGTCCTTGCGAGACGTACCCTCTTGGTCTGCTTACCTTGTGCGCAGGCCAAGCAGTTGGTACGCTTATTATCAGTGAGTTTGATACTAGAAGCAGGGTCGCGGGCCCTCTTGATGATCGTATCATAACATAGATGGCCCAAGCGACGATGGAAATGTGACAGGCTGCCATGTTGAATGCCCAAATTGCTTCCATGTCCTGCATCATGGAGGGCCATCATGACCGACTCTTGTGGTAATTCAAATCCATGAGAATCTCCAAGCGAAATGTCATTGTGACCTGCAACAATGAAGACATCGTTGATTGCGATCGATGTCCATCACGGGTGTACCACCAGGGTGAGAAACCATGACACGCCTTCCTTCTCGGTATTCAAGGACGCATCTCTTCTTCTCCAATTTACCATATGATTTGATGTTTCGCTCCAAATCGGATGTGTATTGGACATCGAGAAGTCGGACGGTTTTGCATACACCAAGGGCTTTAACCCGGATCACCACAATTCCTTTCTTGTTAACCTTCAGCGGCCCTCCATCGAACGCATCCGTGAAGTACTGTGTCTGGCAACCGACCGCTTCCTCAAGTAAGCTCAAGTCATTGACCAGGTGTCGACTTGACCCGCTGTCCAAAAACCAATGGTTGGTCGACTTGGATTGGTCATTGCTTATCGCTACAAAGTCCGCATCATTTTTATCTTGCCATTCTTCGGACAGGTAGCCTTAAGATGTCCAGTGTTTCCGCACTTGTAACACTTGCGCGAACCATGGTCATCAGGTCGCTTCTTGAACTGGTCACCCTTTTTCGCATACGACTTCGAGTCGACGACATTAACGACATCCCGACCCAATTGTTTGACTCGAACGTCAAGCTCCGTAGATTGCGCGAAATGTACGAGCTCCTCTGCCTGTCGTAGGTAGTCACCCCTATTTAGGTTCAAATGCGACAGCATTGTCGTGCGCATCGTTGGATCGGCATAATGGAAGATGTTATCCAAGACAAGATAGTCCGCGCTTCCACACGCACCGCTCACGGCTGTCAGGTACAGAATATGTTCTGTCCAGCTACGATGTAATGCCTTGGCCGCAGTAAAAAGTTTCATGCTTTGGGCAGGTGTGATCTTGATGGTGAACGTTTGGAGCAGCCTTTGCATGGCATGCTCCGGGGTTTGACTTTCTGACCACCACGTTTCAACTTGACGAAGATAGTACTTCTGCGCCGTCTCGACAAGTTGTTGGCCCATCACATCAAACTTGATGTCTTGGGGTCAAACGGAGCCACACGCACGCTCAGAGAAACCAACTTGTCGCACGAACTCCATTCCTCATTCAAGAAAATCGCTACCAAGACCATGATATAGCTCCTTTCCATCAAAAGGTTGCAATGTCAATTTATATTGACGTCCGTTCGGTACGCCTTTACACATATGTCCAGGTTGTTGAAATACCGTACCCGCATGCCCACACCTGGGTATAACCCTGCAAGTACACCCTGTCCATGATATCCCGGCTCTTCTCCATGCGCCATACCATGGTGACCACCGGATCCGGCGTGTCAACCATAACCCCAGCAAATGCTGGTCGTCGGACACCGAAGTACGTAGCCGTCGAGACGTTCGGCGACCGTTTGGGAGGTGGTGTATGCTCCAAAGCCTGGAGGTTTACGCCTGCACCTGCTCCCAAAGCCGAAAAAAAATGCTTGACTCTCCAGAGTCTTTGTGTTCTTGGTCACCTTGTGCGGACTGTGAGGATTCCATCCTGCACACGCTCTCTGACAAGTCACCAAGCATGGAGAGCATCTTGTCCAATGCCGCCATGGGTACTGCCGACTTTTCTTTAAGTTCATGGTCGTTGGTCATTTCCTGACCGTCGGCCACCACAGAGGGTGTATCTTCGTGAGCATCGCCACCAACGTCGTTTGGGCTCATCACCTGTAGAGCGGTGAATTGTTGCACTTGTTGCACTTGTTGCAAAGAGGTAGAAGTAAAAGTGAATATATTAGTTTTAACTACTCTTGCTCTTGTCTGTCAACACTACAACATGTATTTCCAACGGCACTGCAAGTTGACCAGGTCAAGTTGCACATGGTGGCCGTCTCTCCCCGTCCCAAGTGTCATCTCATCACATGGCGCCCGTCTCTCCCGATCCCATCTGTCATCTCGTCACGCGTCGTCCATACCTTCTTGTCCCATCTGTCAAGATATCAACAACAGCCGATCAGGTGAGGTCGAAACTTATCTGTAACGGGTCTTGTAGTCGAGCCTTGAAACCTTAAGTACCTGGAAGAACCGATTCCTTTTAACAGTGAGACCCGTACCCACTCTTTTCCCTGTACTTTGATTTTGAGGGAAAGCTGTCGTTATGCAGTGGAATGACAATGTCTCCATACAAATGGCGACGCTCGTCGTATATCGCGGAGGACCTGAGTCTTGACAATGCTACAGATGTAACTTTTTCACACAACAAACAAAATAAAGCCGAGATCTAGCCGACGTGCATTGGCATCTTTTCGATATGAACCTGCGCTACCACAACTACTATCTGCAATTGCAATCGATTGTGACGTGTGTGTGGACAGGTTGAAAACATGCACAAAGTTAGCGAAACTTACTGTCATGCGATGGTTGGTAGCATCTGCCTGACTCATATCTCGTCCACCTTGATTGCCAACTGCTTCTACGGTACGGGGCTGTGTGTCTGAGCCTTCTGTCTCGCGGACTGCTGTGAATATGCAGAGGACCAAAGTTGGATCGAAAAAGATGAGCAGGTGGAAAATATGGTGATCAGTGGCTAACTGCTACAATTAGAAGGCAGCGTATTCTAAATTTTGATTCGAATTTGGAGCTATATGATCATATCGAGGAGAATGTGAGTGCTCAGCCGAGACGAAGGAAGGCAACATTTTGAAGAAGTTCAAAAGACAGATGAGGTCAAGAAACGGTGGACCAATTGGAAATGTGGCATTCGTCGATGAGAGGTTAATTTAAATATCGACAAGATCACCATTCTACGGGTGTCTGCTCCATGCTCGATGTCGTTGGGCTTCTTTTAGAGCTCTCTGCAATCGTTGAGCTTGATGACTACAACGCACACACCGCATCATATATATCTTTAGCTTGTGGCTTAAAAGGCGATCAAAAGACATGTTATGGTAGTCAAGACGTCTCGCACAACGACATGAGAACTTCAACATGGAGAGTAATCAGAATAGTAACGTTGTCGGATGTTAGCAATGAGAGAAGACACAATCTGCGGTCCCGTTGCGAAGTATCCATTGGACTAAGAGATGGCGTACGGTATGGAGACTAAGGACCTCAATTTGGTGAATGACTTTGCATCGTGCGTATCGACCTTCTTGTGTTTGAACAAAATGATTAATGATGATAGTGCTTGATGCGTGTCCTTTTTAATGCAACGAGGCAACAATACTATCCATCGATTGAGTGATGTTGATCATTCCGGCTGTACCCTAGCAGCCATAGAACAAGCTGGCGGACCGTCGCAATGATAGTAACGCTATCGGAGACGATCGACCGAATGTCAAGAGCCATGATACTCAGGTTATAGCTGGTTGGTTTCTAGCTGACCACATCTCGTTCAGTGTTGTTCCTTGAATTTGCCGCCATAATCCTTCGCTCAGATACGGTGTCACAGTGCTCGCACTTACCGACTTAGGATCGGTACTTTGTTCTCAGGCGACTTACAATACCACGCACTCTGAAATACGCTGAACATTTGCCCAAGGTTTACAATAGTCATATCGCTCTTAGGCAGTGTCCAGATATGTAACTTGGGCAATCACAAAATATGCCGAGATGGAGACATAAGACCTGTATACGTAACATGCTATTCTTTACGCTCTCTTTTTTACAACATTGCACGCATGACTCAAATTACTATACTTTACCTGTGCTGAACTGCTACCCTACTTCACAATAAGGACTCATTACTTGATCAGAAATGATCATTTCGAGGCAACAGGCATGATCGGCGAGGAACTCGGTGTGCGAAAAGCTCGGATCGCCTACGTTGCTACGTGCTGTCATGTTACATGACATCAACATTATACAACTACAAATTTGTAAGGTACCCATGGCGCTGTCAGCTTTTCCAGCGCATCGGATTACAGCGCAAGCAATGTAGTACTTTTATCAACGACTGTAGTCCTGGGACTTTCTCCACTGTATTTTCTTTACTTTCGCTGTTTTTGTAATGTTTCGGTCATGACATTTGTGTCCCTTTCACCACGTTTTAGCTTACACAGACATGATCATAGCATTTCTAACGCC
>JH597777.1:308129-360247 GCA_000173235.2 Hyaloperonospora arabidopsidis Emoy2
GGTCCGGCTGGCTCACCATCATATTATAAACGTCATCGCGATCGTGATGATTCCGGAAGCTAAAGAAGAAGCTTTCCCCATTTTGCAAAAAGATTTCCAAACCCGTCTGCTTGAGCATATGTCGTCGCTTGTACAAGTACTCGATTGTACTGTACGCCCAATTGAGCACCGGGTCGCCCACATTGTTCACCTGTGCCGGCTGAAAGTACAGTCGCTGATTTGTCAGCATCAGACAACCTGGGTACTTGAGTAATGGCACGATGCGGTCCACTAATTTTCCCTCAGTCTGCAGCGGTCGTTCTCGAAAATCGACCAATAAACTCGAATCGAACTGGTCAGTCTGTCGCGGTCGTAAAACTGGCTCGAGCAACGCTTCTTCATCTACCTTGTTCATCACACTATCCTTGTGTGCAAGTTCCCAAATTGGTAGCACGTTTTTCAAAAGCTCCTTAATCGTGGAATGCAGCAGCGAGAAAATGTACTTATCGGGAATTCCAGCACTTATCCCGGTCTCTTTTTGCACGTACGGGTGGTCCACTCCTCGTTCCTTCATTTGCAGCACCGACGACGCCTTGAACGCTAGAAAAATCGCACAGTCCTCAGCTTCTGGATGGTCGTGCAGCTCTGCCACGGGCATTTCTTCCATATCACGGAAGAAAAATCTCAAAATGGGTAAATTGGTGTCCTGCGGCTCGAAAAAAAAGCCGCGCGTGCACAACTTCAGTCGTCCTTGCACCTTCCTGCAACAATAAAAGTCAAGCCAGCCATTAGATCCAACAGAAAGTTTGTTTTTTAGGGACAAAAGCAGATTATACCGGTGTGTATCGGGCTGAGGTTCGAGGAACCGATAGACACTAAAATCCTGTAGAGTATACAAAGAAGAAGCACATTTTTTTCAATATTACAATCAGAGATAACAGAATACCCCCGTGTTAGAATATTAGAAAGAAAAAACGATACACTGCAACAACAGAGACTGCGTACATCGAGGAAGAACTCGCCGTCTTCAAGCAGCAACAGGTTGAACCGCGCTTGAGCGCCTTTGAAGCTGAACTTGGACGCGTACATGGTGGGCGCGGGACGTCGCACTTGCGTTTGTCGATGGTGTTATGGTCGTACACGAATGGTACACGAATGGTACACGAAAGAGTACACAAAATTGCATTTCTAAAGGATTTAAAGGATATTTTGCACAAAATAGGAAGCAGGAAATTTGAATACATTGACTTTACGAAATAGAAAGCTGGAAGGTGGATGGGGTTAAATTGCGAGACACGCGTTGCAAAACACGGTGGGTATAGCAGAGTGTAAAAAGTGTACATGTATCATCTCGGATATGGCTACAGAATGGTTTGTGTTTACAGGCATACCCGAATTCTGCGCTCCTTCGTATGAGCAACGGGTACAATAGGCGGGGGGGGGGGTTGTTGACTTCTTGACGCGTACGATACAGGTAATATCCTCGAGTTAGGGCTTTTGCTGGATTACGTGAGGAATAAACGTTGTCAACGAATATCGATATTGCCATCGCTTTGCTGCTCACGAAGCTCGTCTTGTTTACCAGCTATCGCTCGTTCACAAGATGAGAGGTTTCAGAATCTTGCTGAACAATTATCTCTATACAAACATGGATGATTCGAGAGACAGCCAAGTCGTGTCAGCAGCTTGTAGTCTGCATAGTTTTGCTTTACTACAACCTGTAAGCGTAGGTCATATCTATAGTCAACAAAAGATTGACGACTACGGATCTTGCTGCACCTGGTAGCGCAAGAACCGCCACCTTTTGCTGTCTTGACAATCTTCGTCAACGTGATTTTGTTACCGAGCTGTAAACGTCACCTTGTGTAAGGTCCCGATCGACCACGAGCAGCGCACACCTGTGATCGTGAAGTAATTTGAAGCAATTTAAGGAAGCACGTGATATGTTGATACGTGGTACGCTGCAGCATGTTACTCATGACGAACCCATCATAAATATCAACGCGAGGACAAAAATGACAGTGCTGGTGAGATCCTAAAACGAAAGGGGGATCCTAAAAAACAAGCAACTCGCTAAAAAAACAAGTGGATAGCCTACAAGATTGTGAACCGCTGCAAAAACATGATTTGTTCGTACAACTCTCTTTATACCTACAATGCAGCAGCCAATTCGCGATTTCTTTACATCCTTGCCTCCACGGACCCTTCCGTAGAAACCCATCCCTTAAAACACCATAATGAGTGACACTGGTTGGTCTCCCTCTAATCCCCTTCCAGTAGAAACCTATGACAACTTAGAGCTGGCAAAGGAAGCTGCTCACGCGTATGCATGGGGAAATGGCTTTGCGATTGCTGTACTAAGGTCAGCTAAGTGGGGTCATCCTCCAGCAACAAGGAAGGTGTGGATGCGCTGTGTGCAGGGAGGACACCATCGCACCCGACCATCTGAAGAACCGGATCTCAGACAGAGGTCAACAAAACGAGCGGGCTGTGCTTACGTGCCTGTTTACCTTCTTTTAAAGAACGAAAAGTGGACCATGACGCATAACATCAGTTGTACTACCGTACCGTACTCTCACCTGCTTGCTTAATTCCACTAAGCAAGTGTAGGTGGAAATTGCGATCGGCAGCGGCACTCCTTTGACGACCATTTGTACCAATTTTGCTGGGGCTCCCAGGCTGCATGATTCTCATCTACTGTTTTATCGCTGTTCATATCGCTACTACCTTTTTCGTTGTGTAGGAGCTAATTCTCTCGTAATTGCTATATTCTTGTTGGGCTACGACCCTTCACGCTCGTACAAGTATACTTCGCGCGGCTACTGGTTCAAATCTTCTATGTTAGCTCAGTTGCTATAGCTTCTCTAATCATCTAGTTATTTCTATTTAAGCAGACTACTACGTATTCCATGTTTTGATTGGCCGTTTCACGCTTGTAGGCTATCCATTTGTTTGTTTAGGGAGTTGCTTGTTTTTTAGGATCCCCCAAAACGAAAATAGGCGGGACACTCGTAGCCCTTCCAAACGCCACATTGTTCTTCTTTGGTGGGGCATTATATTCGTAAGGTGCTATCTCTATCGTATCAAGGCCAGGATACGATAGCGTCTGCCATGGCCACTGTTGCCCTACTGATAGAAGTAAAAGACACTTTCTTCGTCCAAGATCCCGTCGGGGGTGTATAACCATTTAAGTTCTTAGCGTTAGCGTCACCTGCCACGATGACCTTGCGCCGCTCCAGTTTGCCCGCAGAGCCAAAAGTGACGTGATCGATCGATCGATCGATCGAAGAGAGAGAGAGAGGGAGAGAGCTGCACGGATTGCTGAATATGTACGACTGTCTGCGCTACGTGAACTCTCGTCTGAACAGCTCTCTAGGTTGCACTAAAGCGCTCGCAGATTGTAGTGACTATCATCTATCCTCAACAGATCATTCTTCGTAGAGAAAAACTTGCTAGTCGATTCTAGTATATCCACTTTCAGACTTCTGACGAGCCAAATCTGCCAATAAAGTCTGCACGGAAATAACGGTACAGGACTCGTATAATCTGTAAAAAGGTTGTGGAGTGCACGTGCTTCGAATGTGCAGGCGAGTACAGGATGTGGCAGGGGGGAAAGGAGTTTCTCAATCGATCAGGGTGTCACCTATCGGTAGACTTCGGACTAGATAATGCTGCAGCAAATTCTATAGACGTCGTTAGAAGACTCACCCGTGATTTAAGACTGCATCGTGAGGCTCCATTATGAGCAGTCGAAGCTCGTGGCTCGCAGTAAGTGCACACATTACTTATCAAGTACGACAACCAGTGATCAAAGATAGACGGTAGCTTGCAGCACTTCTCGGTAAATTAGAGCAGAGCCAAGCTTAGTTTTGCTGGCATCTGCTAGTTGCGATGGCAAAGGATCGGTCTGTTCATGGAGGTGTAATACTTTGTTCTTGCCAGGTTGTAATGTCTAACCAAAGAGCTGCTAGACGCAGTCGGACCACAGTTGTTAATTTTCGATGACATGTTTCACTCATTCTTCGTTGACATTGGCCACGGAATCCACAGGTGCTAGCGTGTGACTAACGTCGATATGCCACGTATGACAATGCGATGACTATCTACGCGAAGAATTGTCGACTTTCAGACGAAACGGTAAAGCAGAGCCGATTTGTCATCTTGTATGCTTAATGAATCTACCATCAAAAAGCGCGAACTTGTCTATCTCAAATATCAAGTACATACCAAACCTTATCGTACGCTTTTAAAATGTCAGGATTAGCACGTCGATCGATAACGAGCAGCAGCAAAAGCAGTCATTTCTTTGACCAAGCCGCTTTGAAGAGGCTCGAAGGGATAGCTGATCCGCCAAGACAGGCAACATACTTCGACTATTAGGCGTAGCAAAGACAGTTCGTCATGTTACGTAGGGAAAAGCTCACGATTAGCTTTTTCGATTGCCCAGAGCACCTCCTGCTTCTTGCACTCGCATCTGTGGCTGTCGCGAAAGCTCGCGTCTAGGATGAAATGCTGACGGTGTGCTATTGCAACGACACGCGACTACTCGGCTGTGCGTGGACAACAGTCGCTAGATGCATGAAAAGACGGTGAATTTTTCTTGTTGAGAGCGTCAGCATACAAAAGCAGAACGAACACATTACAGTATCGCTCTTTCAGGCTTCAGGCCACGAGACTGTTGTTGCAAGGACGTCTTTTTTGCAGGAGAGATACACCCCGGAGCTGCTGTGGATGTCCAGGGGCCGGTGGCAGTGCCACGTTGCGCTCGTGTGCACCACGGACGCTCACGTGACGTACGTGACAAAGAGCGAATTGTATCCAACTCTGCGGTACGACGCTGTAGACCGGAAGTAGATACTACTGGGGAGACAACACTCTGCTCGTAACTGTATCAAGGAAGACATTGGAAACATTGGCTTCATGCCTCGAGCTCAGCTACGTCATCTTGACCGTGGTCAACATCTTGGCGAGAGCGGCATACCACTATGATCGTCTGAACGTGGTGCCGGTCCCTTTACTGCCTGGTTCGAGGTGTAGCAGGGCCAGACAGTGCTGCCTGTTTTCTTGCTCTCTCTTTTCGCATGCCACTCCTTCGCTTACGTCACGTGTGCATTGCTGGACACGACGGTAGGCGAAGCTTTGTGCCAGCGGCAACACCATCGACAAAGTAAAACCATTAACTGACTTAATGCAGCGAAATGCTGCAGATTTGGATCTTGGAATCCCTACGGCGTATGCAATCGAGACCTCTGGAATCAAGAGCGTGTGCCAATGGCCGAAGCAGTCAGAAGGCGAAAGATACGTCGTGGTGGCTGCTCTTCTGAGCAGAGACTAGCCAATGTTCATATCCATCAGGAGTCAATGCTGATTGCTATGGAGCGTTCAGTTGTTTCGCTGGCTGGCAGCTCACTCGTGGCAGGGATCGGTCGATACAATCCACACACCGTAAACAAGCCTTGTAACGTTGGCTCCACGCATATTGACTATCGATCACTAGAGCGGCCGTTCTCTATCCAATGCCAGCTATCAGATCGATACTGATGGGAAGCCAATCATCAAGGAACCTCACCACGGAAAGGACATGAGATGAGGGAGGGAGGTATTTTGCTTCCATTTCGACCATTAGGTCACCTCGTTTGTCGTCTATTCTGAAGGCAGATGGCACGAGCGAAGTACGTGGATAGCAGGTGGGTGGTAGCACGCGGGTACCGACCTCGGCAGGACCCACCACAGTTAGCTACCGAGTCTTTTGTATGGCGATGGATTATGGATGGATGGACAGCTTGTGAGAAAAGAACATGCAGAAATGAGCTGCTGCTGTATAGAAAGGTCCGACTTCCCGGTGCGACCCAGTGTAGACATAGACAAGGGATAGGCCGTGCCATGCGTTTATCTTGAAGATAGCAGCAGCTCGCGCACTCTTGTCGATCTTTTCAGTGAAACTAAGCATTCGTTTGTACACGTCATCAAGATGATTTGCCCATTACATCGCCACGATTCTACCGGAGCCGAACTCTTTGTCACTCCTTCGCTCGTCTCGATTGGCCGATGGCTATAGAAAAGTCATGACTGCGCAACTTTTTCTAGGATATCCTGCCAGTTTTATAGTGCTCGAAATGTGCTGCTAGGGTTGACACCACGGCGAGACCTCGCAGCAGTCCCGCCATCCTTTGCGAGTGGATAATGGAAGCCGTGGCGACCAGACGGCGGGACGCTCAGGTGATATCCAGCGAAGGCTGGTCGCCATCACGCCCTTCTTCGCGCTGATTTTCCCGCGGCTTCGCAGCTTCAAGTGATGTACAGAGCAATAGACTCCCGTTTTTTCCATGGTACGTACAGCAGCCTCGAGACGAAAGCTGCTCGCGTGGACACGCACTCGGTTTACGTGGCGCGAGTTGTTGGGTATCAATCTATTGCAAGGAAGGGCTAAACAGGTGTCTCGAAGGCTAAGATACACTTCGCACCATTACATTGCGGCAGTGGCACCCAGAGTGGACTTTCTTACGGCAGGAGCTTTCGCTGAATCGCTTCGATGGCGACCCCATACGATCAACGACCGTCTGTGTCACTCCGTCCTACTCTCCATTCAGTAGTAGCGTACAGTAGATCCACTCTCGAGCCTACTCTGCAATCGTGATGAATACCAGCTAAAGAGTTGTCCAGAGCACTGCAGCTCCTAAACGACTCGGCTGCTGTCGTGAAAGCTGCTTGAAGGGCTGGCTGTACGAAATCCCGATATTTATTAAATCGCAAGGATGCGCGCGTGTTTTGCATCTACTGCCCGTGCGCGACGAGCCAACCCTGATGTCAAAGAATGGAATCTTTGTAAAGTTCTTCAATCTATCAGCAGCCGCGCACGCACTTGTGCGGGTACGCCAGTGACGGCCACCTGCGCACGCAGACAGGACATCCATGCGTCTGGCTGCATGTTCTGTCCTGCTGCTGTATTAAAGTGCTCGACTTTGACAGGCGCTTGGCAGACCCTCAGGCTGGAGAACCTCAGTCACTCAGTCAGTTAGTTAGGGAATGTCGGGTGTTCAGAATGTGGCAAGTGGTCCCTTTCTGCACGGCACGGGTAGTAACAGTGAATGAGGCAAACAAAGACGCGTCGCCCCCCGTCAAATCCCTTCATCTGTGTAATTTAGTGCCTTCGAAAGAGGGAAGGCAGGACAAGGGCGCCACATACACAGTCACACAGATACACTGACACGTCCAACAGTTCCAGGCATGGGCGAATGAATCTCGACCAGCCCATCGCTCACTTCTCTTTTCCACCCCTCGACAGTAGGCGCGTCGTTCGCTCCGTCGCGTGTCCAAGTCAAATCGGCTCCCACTCGTCACGCATCCATCCACGCTCTCCTTTCTACCCTGTACAGAAAAAACAGCAATGGCTGTCGGCATGACGCTCAACCAGCTGTATGCTCCGCCGTCCTCGACGACGTCTTACGTGACCGACTCGGTGCCCTTGTTGGCCACGGCAGCTGCGCTCACCCCACCCCAAGGCCACAGCCCTCAAAGCTCCAATCGAGACGTCAAGGTCAATGCAGCGATGCAGCCGATGGACCGGATCTACCAGATGCCGTACGCCGCTCCTCCGTCATACTCGCTGCAGTATTCCCATCCAGTCACGTCTACTGCTACCACGACTTCCTCTTCGACTCCTTCCTGCACGAACGGGGGGATGCTCTTTCAACACCCGCTGACCAAGCCAGGGCCCAGTACGTCGGAAGACTATGCAGCTGACCCGCTGCCTTTTGAGTACACTCGCAAGTATTCACCGGCCCCTCGAGAGGACGGCTCGGCTTCGTCGAGCTACAGCGACTCGTACCCTTCGCACTCCATGTACGCTCCAAGCGGTCCTTGTGCCACTCCACAACAACAACAACCGTCTCCATCCCCAGTATCTTCATCACGTGGGACAAGTACGTACAGCCACCACTACGCGGAACCGAGTGGGCGAGGGAGCTGCTACCACTCCCATCCCGAGATGGCTACAACTGTACCCCACCCCCACTTCCGTCGTTCGACAGCCACGACTCAGATGTACAACCCTATGCCTAGTCCAATGCTGTCCAATCACGCGTTCCCGTCGTTGCTCGACCCAGTCGTCGGGAGTGGTACAAAAAAGGAAGTCGAGACGTACCACCCCCACCCGCAATCGACCCCCGTCTATAACACCGAAACATCAAGGGGTGGGAGTACTACTGGTCATGTCTCGGTGGCTATTAATAGCAGCGTGACTACCAATGGCCCGGCTCAAGAAGCGATGATCAAGGTCAAGACGCCGCTCAAGCTCAAGTACTGGCGGAACGGCCGACGGAATCTCCAGTGCTTTCCCAGCTGCAAAGTCTTTGGCGACTACTCAGCCATCAAGATCGAAGACCTCAAGCAGCACGACTTCATGTGGGGCAAGTGTCGCGGCAGTCTCGTCACGGAAGTCACGCTCAACTCGAACGTGACGTTCGACGACCTCGTGCTGCTGGGCCGCGTGCACTCGCTCGAGAATATCCCCGTGGCCTTTGAAGAAGCCGTGATCCGCGAGTGCATGTTGGGCCGCACGATCGAGCGGGACGAGATGGAGGCCATGAAGGACCAGTGGATCCTGGGCGAGCGGCTGCCGGATTTCGTCCAGCAAGACGCACACGTCGCGTGCTTTGAGTTCAAGCCCAAGGTGTGGAAGTACACGGAAGACATGGCCCAGGGCAAGTGCAAGCGGCGCAACGTCAAGTACTATGTGCAGTTTGAGGCGTTCGTGCGCATGGGTGCTACGGCCGCTGATACTGGAGACCGTCGGTACTACGCCTGCATTGGCTCAGGCATGTCCACGTCCTTTGAAGTGGGGTCCAGTCGCGTGCTCGCGCGTCAGAAGCGCAAGGCTGCGACGTGTGCTGCGGAGTCTGCGGCCGCCCCCTCCTCGAGCTTGACGTCGTCGGAGCTGATGCAGTCGCAGCAGCTCTTGGCGCTCAATAACAGTGGGAACTCGCTCATGCATCACAATGTCATGGCCGGGACGCCGCACTCCATGTACGCGTACCAAGCGCACCACGACGGACAGTCGCGGAGCTTGCCGCCGACGTTCCCACACCCACAGGTGATGATGCATCAGATGCCGCCGTCGCAGTCGGAAGTGGTGCACTATTCCATGTCGCACCAGCAGCAGCAGCTTTCGTATCGGCATCACGAGTGTTCGAGTCAGTTGTCGTCGTCGCAGCTGTCGGTCGGAGACAAGCGCAAGATGAGCAGCGAACGGCCGGCGTTCCTGACCGATCGTTCGGCCAAGATGCTCAAGGTCATGACCGGCGTCCCACAGTCCGTGCCGATCTAGACGACGCTCGAGGGATGCTGTATAGCTCGTTGTAAGTAGGGGGTCACATCTCTGGGATGGTCAGGGAAGCCACGACAGAAGAGGAGAGAAGGAGGGAGGACTAAGGTCCGGATGGTAGCACGTTGATGTCAAAATAAAAGTCTCGGTATTTATTGTGGAACTGCATCCATCGCTCCCACTCCATTACTCAAGTCTCGACGTGGCATTCGAGTCAAAGATCTCGACGCCCTGGTTCCAAGACAATGGCCGTGAAGATCGTAGAGCTGCTACTGCTGCTACAACTGCTTCAAGTACTACTCGGAAGTGTCTCCGGGACCTCAATTCGAGCCCTCGATGGCTTCGGTCGTCCCGTTGCCTGGTGGGCTGTGCTCAAGCTGCCGTCTCACGTCAAGGGCGTGGAAACGCACGTAATTCCGACACCATGTGACTGTCCCGTTCCAGACTGTGGCAATGTCCCCACAAATGGATGGCCAGCACTCGAGACGAGAGCAACTGGACTCTGCTATCTCTACGCAGACTCCCAAGAGCCAACGTTCCAGTACTTCCGGGACCTGGGCTTCGACTGTCTCGGCCAAGGAGGCAACGACCCTGTGAGCCACACGCTCAAGCAGCGAGAGGCCGGGAGTCGACCTTACTGGGCATTGTTCAACGACCAACTGAATGGAATCGCGGGGGCGTTTCCAGCTGCCAAGGACGTGGATCTTGAGATCGGAAGGGAACCGCAAGTCTGTGGAGGCGCTGATGTCTTCAGTGCGCACGCAAAAGGGGCCGTGGTGTTCCAGAAGGATGGCACTGGAGGGGTGTTCCTGCAGACCTCGACGCCGAACTTCCCGGACCCGACCCGCAACGACTCGTTCGTGAGACTTGGGTGTCAAGTGGACAATAACGTGGCGTTCGCGCAGCATCTGCTGGCCTTGTCGCTGGAAGAGCGTGAGCTGGTGGAGCTTGGAGAGAACCTGCAGCTCGCCCGGTTGTGCTCGGGGAACTTCTTCCGGAACGTATCATCGTTGCATCAGCTTCTTGGGAGCGCGAACTTGTACGAAGACGGCGTGAAGCTTGGGAATAATAGTGCGGCAGCCTTCTACCATGCGCTCCTGGATCCACAGCTGCCGGTGCAAGACGCGATGAAGGCGGAGTTTCGACTCAAGCTGTCCGGTAAGACGGAAGCAGAGCCAAGGGAGACGTCGCGCGTGTTCGAGCCGCTGTCTGAGGATCAGGGTCTAATGGATCTCGTTGATGAGGAAGAGATCTTGGTACTGGTCAAGAGCCCGCGGGCTGCAGTGCCACCGTGGACACTCGTAGCTGAGCTGCTCGACTCGGACGTCAGTGTGGCTTCGTGGTGGGATGGCAGCTACGGCATTCCGACCATTTGTGGAGGGGACGTCTTCACCCATTCTCCCAACAGCTTTTGTCTGGACGATCCACGGACAGGCGTGAAGCTGAACGCGGACGGATCCGCTCCTTACAATATCGAGAACCTCATGGAAGCCACGTACGTACCTGCACCCTGCGTGTTAACGTGGCTCTAAGAAGAGGTTCTAACTTGCTGGATCTTGACAGCTGGCATCTTAATGACGGTAGTGCGAAGTTGACCTGGCAACTGGTTGGCGGTCGAGTCCCTGATGGCAACCACGGTAAGACGTGCCATGAGGCTGGAAGTTCTGTGCATTGTGGCTGACTAGGAGAGCTTGTTGTGGGGTGATGGGATGATGCTAGCGAAATGGGGACTAACAACGCCTCGGTCCGGGATCGTCAACACCTCGAAGGCTTACGTGACGTTTGGCGACCTGAATATGGAGGGCTTCCCGTGCTCCAAGATGTGCAGTGGTTCACAAGCAGGGCGAGGCGGGAGCTTCTTTTCCCTCATGCAGCCGCGACTGCACGCGAGTTTAACGCACTCGGTGATCTCGGGTGCCTGCCAATGCACTTCGTCACGTCCTGTTGCTGGTTCTACTGCACTGCAAGGAGAGGTAGCTGCGACGTTGGATGGGGCCGTGGGAAACGACACGACGCTTCCGCTTTACGAAACTTTGCGAATGTGTCATCGAGGCTGTGTGAAAAAAGTCGAGGAGCATCTGAAGGCGACGGAGCTGCCAACATTGAGTGCGAATGCATCGTCCTTCTGGCTTAAGTAGAAACCAGGCTGGGATGCTATTCCGACGAGAAAGTTGAAGTTGAGAGCTGTTGAGGACTGTCAGGTCCAACAGTGTCTCCATTACGTGTGCGTAATATTGCAGTTGTATGGATCAAGAGCGTACAACAGCTTGTCACTATTGTACGACCGACCGCAGATGCTACAGTCCTGCTATGAAATCACTTGGACGCCGAGATGTAGAGCACTGTCCGCCCACAAATAAAGAGCAAAATAAGGAAGAGAGGCTTCTAAATGAGACACCACCATATATTGCAGCCAATCACACACGACTAAAAAAAACATCCTACACGCACCATTATTGCCTCGAATAAAACAGTCTCCGTACTGGGCCTTGAGCTGGCCATTCTGATACTCTTGCGTCTGCTCCATGGCAATGTTCATGAACCCATCGAGACAGGCCAAGACGCCCTTGTACTCCACGCCATTATTAAGCTTCACGTCCACGGGGCGACCCAAGACGCTCTTGAGAAAATCCGACGGCGTCTTCTTTTTCGTCGTCATCATGGGCAAAGTCTCGGTCGCCATGTTCCAAATATCTAGAAAAACTCGAAATGACCATATAAACAACGTACTCGCAAAAGTACAATCAATCAATCAAACAAACAAACAAATTAACCAAACGTCTGAAACGATCGTTTCTTCCAGTCATCCGTTTGTTCAATTGTGTCTTTTTGAACCAAACAATATCAATTCCACCACCACGCGTTTTTTACGTCATGATGCAGGAGCTGCAGAGCGAGTATCTTTGTGGCGCGCGACGCAAGGCCCCAGCTGCCGATTACTTTGACGCAGAAGATAGTGGAGATGAGCACGAAGAAGGAGCAGCTGCGTCTGCTGCTGTTGGGGTTGAAGACGACGAAGTGGATCCGCTGGACGCTTTTATGCAGGGAATTATCGACCAAGTGACAAAAGAACAAGCGGCGCCGTCGACACGCGCAGCCAACAAGCCACAGGTGCTCAAGCACGAGGTCGAAGACACACACAGTTACCTCGAGGACTACGCACGGGTCCGATGCTACTCGTGTGACTTTTCTGCGTTGCTCTGGCAGCTGTTGTTGCGGTGTTTTTTTCGCGCTGAAATGGCGTTTTTAACGTTTGAAATGCGTTTGTTTGGTTGGATTGATGGTTTGTTTACTCTATTTTAGGGTACCAAGAAGGCTCGAGTGGATCTAAACGTGGACTCGGACGAAGAAGTTTATGCTGCAGCTGCTGCACAAGAGGACAATGGAGAGGGGGCTCTGGATCTCTCGGACAAGAAAGTGATGGAGGTCTTGACGCCCGTCGATCATGCGCTGGTCCAGTATGAACCGTTTCGGAAAGCGTTTTATACGCCACATCGAGACACGGCAGCTCTGAGCGAGCAGCAGGTGGCTGACGTTCGATTGGACTTGGGCGTTAAAGTGCACGGCCTTGACGCGCCAGCGCCCGTGAGGTCGTTCGTGCATCTTGGTTTCGACCGTAAACTGCTGCAGACGCTCATGAAGCTCGAACTGGAAGCACCGACGGCGATTCAGGCGCAAGCTTTTCCAGTGGCTTTGTCAGGGAGGGATTTGATTGGAATCGCCAAGACCGGGTCGGGCAAAACGTTGGCGTTTACGCTTCCTATGGTTCGTCACGTGATGGCTCAAAGGGAGCTTCTGAAAGGGGAAGGACCTATTGCAGTGGTGTTGGCACCAACGAGGGAACTTGCCCATCAGACGTATGTACAGGCAAAGAAGTTTCTGGCGGTGTACGGCGCTTCGTGTGCAGCAATTTACGGTGGAGCTGGCAAGTGGGAGCAGGTGCTAGCATTGAAGAAAGGGGCTGAGGTCGTTGTCGCGACGCCTGGGAGACTGATTGAAATGATACGAAAAAAGACCGCGCCGATGAATCGCGTCACGTTTGTGGTTCTGGATGAAGCTGACCGCATGTTTGAAATGGGATTCGAGCCGCAGCTACGCTCAATCCTGGGGCAAATACGCCCCGATCGTCAAACGCTTATGTTTTCAGCCACCTTTCGCCGGAGGGTGGAGGCGCTCGCGCTGGATGTGCTGACGAATCCAGTAAAGCTGGTAATTGGCCAGGTTGGTCAAGCCAACGAAGACATTCGACAGATTGCTGTAGTGCTGCCGGGACATGGGGCCAAGTGGCCGTGGTTGATGTCGCAAATACGTGGGTTGGTTGATGAGGGTCGCTTGCTCATCTTTGCTGGAAGCAAGGTCGGCTGTGAAGAGCTGGCGAAGAACTTGGCCACGGTCTTTCCTGCAGCGCCTGCCCTCTGTTTACATGGTGATAAAACACAACAGGAGCGAGCGCAAGCGTTAGCAAAGTTCAAACGGGGCGAATGTCGTGTCCTCGTCGCTACTGATGTCGCTGCCCGTGGGCTGGATGTCAAGGATGTGAAAAACGTGGTGAACTTCGATGTGGCCAAAACTATCGACACCCATGTGCATCGCATTGGCCGTACGGGACGAATGGGGCTGGAAGGGTTCGAACCTGGCACTGCATATACGCTGGTGACTCGCAACGAGGCTCAATTCGCAGCTCAACTGGTATACAACATGGATATTTCACGACAAGCAGTCTCACCGGAGCTACTTGCTCTCGCCAAAAGAGACGAGCGCTTTCGCCGAGGAGCAAATGCAGTTGATGTTACCGCAAGAGATGCAGGACGCTGGCATAGCACGTCTCCCGAGCAACAGCACGTCAACACTAGTACTGTAGACGAAGGTGGTGCTTTTGATGCAGAGGATGCTGTAGAGCTGGAGCGCTGGAATGATAATCGCCGAAAGAGCAAGAGTGACCAACGCAAAGGACTGGGCTTTGCAGGTGATCAGAATGCCCGAGCGACAGAAAGGCCAGCTCAAAGGCGCGGGTTTGTCAAGGCGTCGGCACCTGCCACTTCGTTGGCTACGATGTTTCGCTCAGGTTTTGTGAAGTCATCACTCAAGGCCGATGCTTCATCGCAGCCCCTGCCGTCCAAAACTGCGTTCGTGAGCTCGTCCACGCCACCCCTGCTACCTGCGGTCCAGCGAGTTATCATGAATGAATCTGATGCAGCTGTAAACCAACTCCAGCACGAGCAATTCGCAACAAATGCTGTAGCAACCAACGAGGTCGTACAAGTTTCTCCGCTGTCCGTTCCTACTGCAGTTGTGTCAACCTCCAGCGGCGACACAAGAAAGCGAAATGAAGTAGATGCAGCTGCATCTAGCATACAACAACATGGAGATGATCCACATGGAAACTCTGTCTCACCACGACGTGTGCGCAAGTCGCAATCAAGAAGTCGAGCACGACATCGACGTCGAAGCAGTTGCAATAGATCCCGATTAAGCAGCAGTCGCAGCAGATCTCGATCAAAAAGTCGTCTTCGTCGTCGCCGTCATTCCCGTTCCCGTTCGGATTCCTCAGAAAGTTATCGGAGGAATCGACGCAGGTCACCTTCTTACAATCGCCGGCGTCAGCGAAGTTCCAGCTCCGACCGAAGCAATTGCAGCTCAACTTCGGACCGGGACTTCAAACGTAGCCGGTATCAGCGTTATGAAGAGCGTAGGAGGCGGTGGAGGAAGCGGCCGAGTCCGATGAACTGAAGAAGTAAGAGGCTGCTATCTTGTTCAAGGCCAAATGCGTTAATACTGCTGATCAAACTCCCGTTGTTGCTTACACGTATACTACGAGGGGAATGTGCAAGACGCGAGACGCGGAGGAATCAACAAAACTTATAGGAAACTACATGATACTGAAGCGGTGCTGCACCCCATGGCGGCACCCCGTCAAAGAGCGAATCATCTATTGTATGCCGATTCACGCCTGCGCCTCCGGTGCAGCGACATCCCCTGAAGGTGCATTTACCGCTGCCTCTGCGCTAGGTGCTTCTTCCACACTATTGCCATCCTCCTCCGTAGCCTGAGGTTCCGTCTCTGTATCCTCCGGAGTAGCAGACTCCGCCAGTGCAACAGTCTCCACATTTGTCTCCACCGACACCTTCTCTGTTGCTGCTTCCTCCGTAGACTCCGCCACTGCAACAATCTCTGCGTCTGCCACTACCGGCACCTTCTCTGTTGCCGCTTCCTCCGTAACAGGAGCAGCCGCGGCTTCAGTCAACCGCGAGGCTGCGATGTTCGGAGCCAGATCGGCCGTAATCTCCGCAGCTGCCTCCACCGGCGTATTTTCTGTTGCCGTCTTTTCCGTAACAGGAGCACCCGCGGCTTCAGTCAATCGCGTGGCTGCGATGTTTGCAGCCAAATCGGCCGTAGTTACAATTGCTGGTACAGGTTCATTATCGTCAAATTCGTCATTCTCCATACCAGGAATGGAATCATACGGAATGTCCTCGAAAGTTCCCTCAAATTTGGCCCAGCTGCCGCTGGACTCACAGCTTGCCCACCTGTCGGCACCGGAACCACCCTGGCTTTCCTTAAGAACACTTTCCTGCCGTGCGAGCTCTTCCTCGTCTTCTTCCTCGCTACTGCTACTGTCGTTCATGATTTCTGGCAGCATAGGTGTATCAGCGTCCTTAGCGTCAAAATCCGTATCAAAGCCATTAGGATCAGAGCCGAAGCCGGAGGCGCCGAGCATCTCGACAAATTGTGCGTTCAAAAGTTCGTCGTTCTGATTAAAGCCCATGCCCGAGTACGGATCCTCGCTTCCCTGAGTAACTGTAGCACCACCCAAAGGCAGCCGCTCACGCTCGTAAATGGGGGCAAGCACCTTGCTCGACAGTTCATCCCATTTCTTCCACGTGACTTCGTCCTCTTCGAAAAGCTCAAGCACCGTATCAGCATGCCGCATCTCATTTAACGATCCCTCGTCTTTTGCGCTACCACGCACATCGTCCAGCATCGTTATCAGCGTGTTGCAAATTCGGTGGAGATGGCCTACATATCCGAGCGAAAAACCCTTCGCAACTGCTGTAGCTTCACCGTTCTTTTCATGCGCCTCAACGATACGCGGCAGCAGACGCGCTTCCTTCACTAATCCTACCAGCAAATTGTGGCTACCACTTTCTAAGATGCCAATCACCATACTCTCAACATCAGCGTGGAGCATGTTCACCAACTCGAATTTGAAAAACAGGTCCAAGCAGGTCCCAATCGCGTGATGCTCAAGCAGTGCCACGTCCACCTTCTGGTACTTGGATTGCATCAGTAGAACAACAAGCCCCACCATCTTCAGTCGACGCAGCCCCAAGCGCGGGACTTCCTGGTGACGCTGATTACGGATACTTCCAGCGACCGCTTCGTCCGCCTTAAGGATCGCACAAATCTGCGGCAGTCGTTCAACAGTGCAAGTCACTGCGGACGGTGCCTCGTCCGTGGCACAGTACCGCGAGTTCGTCGCGCGCGACAAGAGAGCACTCAGCACGGAAATGGCACCTGTCATCGACGACACGCACGAGCCGACAGCATCATCTGCAGGAACGGCCAGCACAACTAACTTTTCAGCCACTTCCTTTGTCTCCAAGTGCTCCAACAGCGCAAACGAGACAGGTGTAGTCGAACTCGCAGGCGACGCCGGATCCGTTCGTTGGGCACGTGTCCCGCAGTGAATAATATCCACCAACACTTCCGACGCGTGCTTATGCGCGTCACTATCAGCGTTTGCGTCTGCCAACGTATCCAGCAGCAGATCGACCACCTTTGGTTCCAATTGCCACGTCAACGTCTTGTTCTTTGACTCCGTGGGCGTGCCACCTGCACTCTGTGCGTCCTCGTCCTCTCCTCCGTACCACGAATTCGAAGGCGCAAACCCCATCGACATGCCCGGGAAATCCATACAGTCGTCCATATAGTCACTATGGTCCGGCTGCAACAGCCGTTTGAGCAGCTCCGAGACGGAAAAACTCGCTGCGTGACGCGCGAACCCGGCCAGCAACTTGTCCGAGTTCTTATTCAGCAGCGCCGTCATTTCCTGCGGTTTACGGACCATGAGCATCGTCACGATCTTCTCAAAGTACCCAGCGAGTCGCGGATCCAGCAGCTCGTCCGTCTCGTACAGAAACTCAAAGAGCGTCTCGACGATATTGCCGTCCGACGCCGTCACGAGCGTCTCGGTGATGCTCGAAATGTCGCAGCAAATGACTTCGCACGACATGTAGGGGTACTTGAGCGTCCGCACGTCGTCCGACTTGTCCTCGGGCGAACACACGACGAATTCCACGAGACGCTGGACGATCAGTTCCTGCGAGAGGCTACAAAGAAGAGCATATAAAAGACCCATCCAGAAATAGAACACACACAAAGACCCAAACACAGGCGATGAAACCAAAACAAAAGCAAAAACACGAATACACACACAGGTGGTTAGGGGTACTGCCACAACCCTGTTCTTCTTTTGACAAATCAGAACGCGGAACTGGTCGTACAAATCAATCAGCTTCGTGTTGCGCGTCTTAACCTCCTGCACGAGTTCGTCCTCCTGCAGCACTTGCTCCAGCGTAAAATCATCTTTCTCCAGCAGGTCGTTGAGCGGACTCGAGACGTTGAAGAGCGACGAGCCCTGCGCCCACACGCTGTCCTCGTCGGCCATGGCAGAGAAGAGTGACATGGTCGTGGTCGTGGTGGTCTCTCTCTATTGGTAAATAAAAGAACGACCTCGCCCCCCTCTCTCTTTAGTGAAAAAGGAGCGGCTCTGCTCAATAGTGAGGCCGACGTTCTTCTTTGCCTGAGCGGTGGTCCCGTTTTTGGGACAACTCAGGCTGGTCACTGGACTACAGCTGTCGCAATACTTGGTGGCCGTGTCGAAAGAATTAAGTACCAGGAGGTTGGCTGCAGATAAATCTCCCACAACTGCGGGGGGTAGGGGAGACAGGGCTCGCTGATTGGCTGCTGTCTGCTCGCGCTGTTTTATATCACACTTTGACTCGTCCTCGGTCAGTCGCACATTGACTGGCGTAGACGTGATAACTGCCTTTGACATGTGATATCCGAAGGAGCAAGCGTTATTGAAAGGTGCTGACTCGGTCACGAGTGACACGATCGCGTTTGAGATTAACTACATATTTGGCTGCTTTTTCTCTGATCTGGACATACACACTGTATGTTCTATTTCACAGCGTTGTCGGAGTAGCTACACAGCGATTAATATCTGTAGATTTGGAGGATGGAAGACACGGTTGTGATAAACCCAGTCACTTGACTCGATAAATGTTGCGGCACATATAGAGGCATGCGATGTTTGCTATAAGGTCTAGTCTTCCGATATCCACATCTCTAGAGGAGTAGGTGCGTGATGCATGACTGGCCAAATAGTCACACTGGCTGCCGCAGCGAATTACGTTTGCCATAGAAGCGCTAGTTTAATACGTATCCATAGCGTCCGGCTGTTGCGACTGACAACACGTCAAAAACCACCATTCAAGTGCTTCTCCGATTCAAGTCAAACACCATCTTTTCGAGCGCTTCTCCAGTGACATTTCGCGAGTGTATTGGGCATCAATCTCAGCTATAGGTCAAGCTCCAAGCTCAAGGCTCTAATCCGGTATGCGGGTCATACCAGTACCCCCTACCTGTCCTAAGCAGTCACATAATATCGAGAAAGAAAAGAGACGTGGCTGATTAACGACGCCGAGTCTGCCATGACTACATGTCAACAGCAATTTTTTGGGTTGCTGTTTGACACAACGTACGCGGAATGATTGACATCAATCGATGCTTGAAATCGACAGCCAACAGGAACAAAGAGATATACTGTTGTAGCGAAAACGTAGATAAATAGTGATCTGGATTAATTTTGACCCCGCTATAAAATGCGTCTGCTGGAGGCCATCCTTGAGAGCCGACACTGCTCGAGCCTGCAGGAGCCCTAGCCTTACACTTCACACTACGCGCTATGTTGTCGGAAGTGCACATTGTTGAAGTGGACTTAATTGTCGTCAAGTACAAATCGAAGGAACTGTATAAAATGGAGACCATGATTCGTGTGCGTACTTGTATGCTACCTGCCATGTCAAAGCCCAGGGTGGATGCGCGCAGCCGACGTCCTGTCACAGCATGCAACCACCGGTTTGTCTCAATCTCATTTTAGTCGTCCAGTAAGTCTTGGCGACGGTTACCATCAGCACGGAGGCAACGGACGTGAACGCAGCGAAAAGGGTACACTCCAGATGCGCTTAAACTCAAGTCAAAAGTTTCGGAATGCCCTTTTCTCATGACACAAGTTCATTTTCTAATCAATCGCAGTTGGCAACACTGCTGATTTTATCAACAGAACTTGCGTCCTCGATTGTCAAGCAATGGGTACAAATGTGTAGTCGATTCGCTGAAGAGTCGCAACAACGACTATCGTCTGCGCTGTGTTCCTGTAATAAGAACATATGCACGCCGGATGAGCAGTGTACGACAAGCACTGTCAGAAAAGTGAAGGGTCGTTTGCCAAGTTTACGACTATGGTTACACCCACAATAAAATATACTTGTACGCAAAATAAAGGAACAAACACGTACATAGCACCATGACGAAATATCCTGAATGCTTGATAAAAGCAAAAAAGACATTCACCACATATAAGGTTCGCTTACAAAGCCCTAGTCTGATGACTGTCGAAAGATTACCCACTTGATAGCTCTAAATCTTGCTAACTTGTACCCGCACATGCTCACACTTATCTGTTCCTACTCGCTAATGTATCTAGTACAGACAATTAAGCAATCCAAACCACGCGAATAAATCTCTGGACAAAGCAGAATGGTCACCGTGGTGTGTATCATTTGAAGTCTTTAGCAGCACATTCTTGACGTTGAGAGTTTCTTAATTGGAGCCATTTCATAAAAATTACGTGCCATATTAAGAGAGGATATGGGTAGCTGAGACGCGACGATGCTATCAGCAGTAGTGAAGCTCGCGTATCGTGTGACCACCACAATGTAGCCGAATCGTCATAGCGAGTCTTACAAGGCTGGATGGAGTCGACAGGGCCACATTTATATCACATCCAAACAAAGCTACGAACATTGTCGGCAGGTCAGCGTTTTTTAACTACGTGCTGGTTCTTGATCATTGTATATTTCAGCACCGTATACGTCAGGCAAATACACCACAGTGTTATATATGCTGCATAACATTCCAATCGCGTTAGATCCACGTCTGTGAGGATTAAAAGATCCGGCACGTCAAAAGTTGACGCAGACGTGAACGAGCATACCTCACCAAAAAAAGACCAACCAAAAGTAGGTAAAAGATGCCAAGCCTTTAGTCACTACCGAACAGCTCACGTATCGATCAAGCGAAAAATCGCTAGACAGCTATCACATCCGTAGCAGAATATCACAACAATGGCCACTAAAATGATATTTTCCAAAAACAATTGTTATAAAGCAAGTGTACCGTAGCAAGCGTCACATGTGCCACAATAATGTAATCAGGCCATTATTCATGCGGGGACTCTGCAATGGAAACAGGTCCTTCGCCTCTCATGTGGTATCAGAAGTAGAACGGTATTTTAATAGGCATCAAAAGTAGCAGGGATGTCAGCTGATTTGCTGCGAATAACGCTCTCCAACACAGCCCATTTGGGAGCCCTCTCCGGTACAAAGTAAAGGTGATACACTTGTGGCTCTCTCAGTGTCTCGATACGAAATTCATTCATTCGTTAACACTCCGGTCGGGATACGTGTTTGGGGACTAGACACCAGAGCTGCAACGAGAATGGATGCTTTTGCGAGTCAAATTGGCTAACTAGTTTGCAGCACAAAAAAGAACTGTGCGGAACGTAGGTAATTCTGGAAGTTAGTTTCAAACGCTCGCGGGGACGACAGAACGTCCAAGAAGTAACATATCACAAAATAAATTCGAAGTAGCATCACTTCAATGTGCTATTAGTTGAACGCCTCCTCAGTCTGTTCATTCAAATCGTCATGGCCTTGTGTTTAATTGGGCATCTTCCGCAAGCAAACTTGTCTAACAATCCAATTGAGATGCTTTGAGTCTACTACTAGAACACAATGTGTCTCGCTCTTTTTCTTTCGCACTCTGCTCAAATAAAACCGAAACGCACTTCGGATGATAAGAAGCTTGTGAGCAACGTGTACGATAGTTCTCCTTCCGGTAAGTTGTCCTCCATTCATTCTCATAGCATCCGGTAAGATGAGAATACGCTGTTCGAGTACCTCGTTCTATGACCGCTAAGTTATATACGTCATAGCCCAAATAGGCAATGTCACCATATAGAATGTGGCGGTATATAAGTTTGGATCGTTGCAGCCTCGTCGAAAATGTAAAAAGGTAGTGTCGATGATTTCTTTTTGTCGGAAACCCTCCTTAAGCTACAAGTCAACGGTAGATTGGGTGCTGTGTGCGTCGAGACAATCGTTTAATGTTAAGGAGAACTCATAAGCAGACGGTAACGCCCCTGGGGTAGATCGAGCAGGAACCAGACAGCACGAAGGGTATTGATATCTTCGGTTGTGATCCTTTCAGCGACGGAAGCCACATTTCCAGTGGGCCCATCTTATTCTAGTTTTCCGATGACTTTGAACCTCACCCGGAGTCTCGTCTTCGATCAACCGCGTCTGAGCACTCTTATTCCCTTCGATGTGATCGAGAGGCGACAAAGACGACATACGATCAAAATATGCAGCTGTTCGCAATCAGCTTCCCGAATCCATATTTTCTCTACGCCTCCTCAATCCAACTTTGTTCTTCTCCATCTTCGTAGCAGATGGAAAAATATGAGGATTGGACGAACAGTTCGCGTGATAAGCAATTGGAAATGGCGGAAGCCGAATCTAGGTCTACGCAGCTACCGATCAGGGCATGACAACAAGGTGGCCAACCTTGTAATTGTTGTCAACCGTTCCAGGCTTGGCACAATCAATCGCTATCTGCAGAGGATAGAGGCAGCACTGCGGATTAATGCTGACGTGATACCTACACCCATAGTCTGGATCTTGGCCGTTGTTTTGTGGATGGAAAAAGTTGAACCTTGATATTGACAAGCTTCAGGTCATCCGTGAAGTGCGACTGACTAGCACTGACATTTGTAAGGAGACAGTGTCCATCCATAACTACAGCTTCCTCAACTAAAAATCTAAACCCCATCAAATTACGGAATGGGCGTCCCTCAATTCTCTTCGCACATACCGAATCTCACTGGAGCCTGCAGGTACAGTACTTTATTAGCGTTTCTGAAGACCAGTAGTCTCAGGGTGGTTTTCTGTTTCGTTCTGAGTTTCTTAGCTTGATGGAGTGGTGAGGTTCCTTTTATTTGCCACAGTTCGACCGTTCTGCACAACTACTCTTACGGATCTATCCGATACCAACACGACAAGAGTATGTCTGAAGGCCCGAATGCAAGGTAGAAATGCTGAAGCCAAGGCAGATGTGTGTATCGTACAATGGATGTTAAGCCGCTTTCTACGGCAAAAGCTTCGTTGACAACACTAGTTTCTGTCTCGATATATGGCAACGGATGTGTGTACAAACTACAAATCCGAAACTGTCTTTCAAGATTGCCCTGTCATCGACATTGTGATGCAGCTCACGATGGTGTAATATCCAGCAATGCTTCCGATGCAAGATGTATCAACGATTGGTAATAAATTTCATTTTGCCAAATTGACAGAAATTAGCGTGCAAATAGCCCACGATGATGTGTAGTGTGTCACGTCGTCTAATAATTGTTGCTTGATTCAATCGAAGTAGTCGCCTCAACAACGCATCTAAGAACATGTCTGCGGACGATTTGCTCGTCACAAACTGTGCTCGCACTACAGTAGGGAAAGTACAGCACTTTTGCGCTTCAGGTGAAGTGAAATTTCTAGCGTTCATCCAGGATACAGTGTAGGAGCCGACGCCAAAGTATATCTTGGCTGACACGATTCAAGTAAATCGTGTCTGCACATGAACGACTGTGTACATATTTCTCAATTTACTATTTGAACCATACGTGGTCTCAAATCAGCCTCGATCCGGCAAAGAGCATGGATAGTTTTCCATGATACCCTTACTACACACATATCAAGCTCCTGGTCGAGTAGTGCACCACTATTTTAGCAACAAGCATCACACTAAATATGCCAAATATATGTATAAGTCTTCTTCCATGAAATTTGATAATAGATAAGGCTAGGCAAAAGCGTCAATGTCAAAGCGGCTACGCATCTGACCTTCTCATCTTGCTTTCCATAAACAACCACCAGCTCATACCGTGCGGTGTGCGGAGGGTACTCAGCCCTGCTGGAAAGGAAATGTGATGTGTGATGTCCCGCAGTGGAGCTTTACTGCTTGTCGTCATGAAAAGAATAATTAGAGTCAAATGCACAATCAAATGACTTCATCTCTTTGTAAAAAGTGATTTTGTAGCTCTCAGCGCACAAGAGACGAGCATTTCATGACGATTGCAGCCACTGCCTGTAGGACTTGAGCTCCAATTCACTCCCTGACTCCTCAAAATTGCGGTAGATCACTTCTGTGCAAGACTGGCACCCATATTCAAGCAACTTACTTGAACGTAGGTGGGCCGTACTAACCTCCTGTTATGGTGAGCGTAGGTTCACGGCATCGTTACTGTGCAAAACTGTGTCATTTTCTCAGCATGTGCTACACTTTGGTAGGTAACATCGCACGTCAGCATCAATGAATACAAGAAGGTATTTACTCTCTTTCACATTGCAGAGCTTGATTTGTACGCATGCTAAGTTGGCGCAACCCAGTGTAACACTTGCATTCAAATTCTCTATTGTCATATTTTGCTCGAGACCTGTTCGGTCGTGTCGGGGTTTGGTACGGTATTTACGAATCCAATCAAAGCATCTAGCAGCATCAGCTTCGTTCGTTTTCTTTTGCAGCAAGCGCATGTACTGATGCCACATTAAAAAGCGCCAAGATGGCAATACTTCCGATACACTGGATTACTTGACGTACTCGATCTGGTATATACGAACTAACAGCTTGTGCTGCCGCGTATTGCAGAGATAGCTTTTAAACTGACCCGCTTCGTGAAGCAAAATAAAATTGACTTGAATTGTATGAAAACAATGTCACCCTGCCTGTCAAATTTTGCACGCAACATCATTTGAATGGCTATCGCCCATTTTCATCTTTTGTGGAAAGTACGTGAATTTCTTGGCCAAGTTGAGCGAAGGGGTCAAAAGCTCACCCCACGTCACCTTCGACAAAATTGATTTTCGTCGTTTGTATATGCGCATTTTCGAGCTTTCACAAACGAGTCATTGAGTCGAGAATAAAAACAAAAGTAATATAGCGGACTACTCAGCGCCGGTAAATAGACGATTCTTCTCCTTCTTATGTGAGTAAACACACAAATATGTCCCATTTTTTGACAGACAGTATCCAGCACTATGACTCCCGTCATGTATTCGCATAGTATAACCATTGATGTGTTGATAGCATTTGGTAGCATCGGATGGACTGACCGTATTTGCTTATGCGTCTCTGTGGATTGACATACATCTTATATAAAAGTCAGCGACTTGGCGATCCGAGGGTTGACCGTACGACCCACCATTGATAGTCTAGTACTACGATCGATCATCAACGTGCGCTTATGGGTAGACACTCAAAAAGATATTGTCGTCATTACGAGATTACACCTGAACTAGACAACTTGTGACTTGCTGGGCCGATGCGGCAATGACATGGAAGAACGCAGCAAGAAAACAATTGCTTGGTAAAAATGTCCGGTACGCTTTATTCGCTGACGAAACACGTCAAAACGACAATAGAGACGGAGCGGTCGTGGCAATAGATGGAAGTTCGGGTTTCATATACTGCTAGTTGCGGTATGGGTGAAAGCGAAAATGCTACTGCGACTAATGCAGTAAGCTTACCTTCAACGAACGAAAGTTCGCTTCGTCGCACAGGGGAAGGAATCCACGTACGTACACTGGAGGAACGACAAGTTAATCAATGTCGGTCAGACATCACTTTCCATCGATGAACAGATTACATGTCTTTCACGATGAATCATACTTGTACCCCGTCTGTGTGTCATCTTGATCGAGCTATATCAAGCTCAGCTATAGTTGCTTGTTGGTGCACGTTCGCGACTCTCAACAGTACACGCATTTGTCGATTTATAGAACAAGTTTTGCCTTGGCCATAAACTCGGCCGGCTCTCTACTTATCAATTGTCGCAATACTTCGGCGTTCTGATCTCGAGCACAAAAACGAGGGAATATCCCCTGGCGGGGCTTCCTACAGCTTACGATAATATGCAAACTGCGAAAAACTCCTGCGGTAATGGTACGACGTGAGTGCATGGACCAAGCAACGAGAAAAGTGTCTTCCAAGCTGCTACATATGAACATTAGTATCCATCGTGCGTCAGTTTTCACTGATGAAATAAATGACAGTGTGAATATCGAGATAGTGGACGTGGCCAGTAAGTCAACATAGGAAGACTCAAGTAGCTGTTGAATCAGCGATACATTCAACAAGCAGGAAATCGATTTGCTACACCATTTCTAAGCAAAGAAAACAGCGTATGTATGGAAAAGACGTTCCTCGTTGCGACTACATTAGACGCAATATAATAGCAGGCCTAACATCTTAGACTGACTAAATTTGCTGGTCTTCTTTTTCGTGTTATCGCCGGGATGATCAGCACGACCTGCGTACTTAGCATAGTTTTGTGTGTAAGTTGTGTCCACTCCTTAGGTACATGTACGCCTGTCAAACACATCATAAGAGAGCGAGCGAGCGATGCGAACGGCGACGTGGCACGCTGCAGGAGCGTGGGCGGCCTATTGGACGCTAGCAACTAGTCTAGATCTCCAGTACGGCTTCAGTGACTGCGTAGGTAACGAGCGCACGCTCTTTTACTATTCAACGAGCGACGGCACGTGCTTTGCCAACTCGACCGGTCAAGTGCTCGCTAAACGTAAGGACTTGGACTAAATCTTACGTTCTAAAGTGGGTGCATTCGACTAAGTGCGTTTTGTTGTCCGATCATTTCTTTGTGTTTTATTACAGTGCCTGTTCATGGACTGCGCTGTGATGTCCATTGTGGTCAGGGGTACTTCCTTGGCGCTAAGTACGTCATCATATACTCACTGGAATTATGATTCGCCCAGACATTTTGAATACTGTATATAATTGTGACTTGTTTTTGTTTGTAGCTTTTCAGGGCCCGTGCCTGTGTCTGGATGTGAACGATGTCCTCAGGGAAAGTACTCACTGGGTGGAGGGGCACTTTTCTCCCAGCGGACGAATGCGTGGAGTTTACCGCTGTCTGCTGAGCTGCAGTCTGATTGCGTGACTCGAAACATGTTTACGGGTCGCTGGAAGCATAATTGCAATCCATGGGAACCGTCAGCCGATGGATCCTACATCTCGTCAGGGGTCAACTCTAGAGTTATGGAGAGTTTCCAAGGCACGAGACTGTTCTCAACGCTGCGAGTCAGCGCACTTTTTGTGCGGAACGGATCCGTCACGTACAAGTATCGTGTGGATGCTGAAGCGCCGTATGATGGCTTGTTGTTTCAAATTGACGACGATCCTGGTTCTGAGCTGGTGTCACATTCAAATGGGTGGAAAGAAGCTGTAATGCAGGTGCCAGCTGGAGCACACACTTTAGTGTGGAACTATATGAAGGACTATTCGGGAGATGCTGGAGAAGACAAGGCTTACCTCAAGGTGATTGAACTGGTGGGCACGGCTTGGTCGGATCTGCACTGTCATAGTTGTGGTGGAGATATGACAAATGGTGGGGGTTCTCTCTGTGCCTTCTGTGGTCCCAATGAGTATGCAGCTGCAAAGTCCAATAGTGAGCTGGATTTTACATGTAACTCGTGTCCACCGAATACGTACGCTCCGAAAGGGTCAATCGGTATTTCGTCTTGTGTCGAGCAGCGTCCGTGTTCAACCGATGATGTGAATGAGACGTACACTGCTTGCAAGAATGGTATACGGAACGTCACGTACGCGTGGATGGAGCCGCAGACGTGCAATTTGACACTACAGGAAAGTATTGAGCTCCCGCTTCCGTCGGAGGGCGTCCAATGCGCTAGCTGCGCACGGGGCTACAAACCTGCAGAAGGAGACCAGTGTATTGCTTGCGCTGTTGGGCACGCAATGATATCCCCCGGCAAATGCGAGGATTGTCCTCTTGGTACGGTTGTTGTCAACGCGCTGGAGTATGGCGTGGGAACACCGGAGGCGTGGAGTTTCTGGCCTCAAATTTTTGATGTTGAGCAAGCTCAGTATGCAGGGTGGGAGCTCTCAAAGAGCGGCGTGCGATTTGCACGGCATACGGAAGATGAAGAAGGCACCGGGTTTTCGAGTCAGCCAAGTCGTTCGGCACTGTCGTTTAAGGTACCCTTTATCCATTCCGGCTCGCTGCATTTGACTTACCAGTTGAGCGGCGTTCCCACGTTTGCAAACGATGGATCACGTGCGTGGGTTGAGCTCGAAATTCGCGACGTTGGTGACGGTTTGAAAAAATCTAAAAAGGAATTGGATAATCTAAGCTCACCGACTAGCGATGATAACAGCAGCGGTGGTAGCAGAGCGGAAGAAGCCGAAAGCTTCATTCACTTGCTGCATGGTAGCGAAAATGGCACATTCAACGAATTCGTCCCCGTCAACGTCACAGGTTTGATTCAAAAAGAGTTCACTTTTGTGGTACGAGCTACCAGTGCGAAGGCGAAGCGCGCAATAGAGGCAAAGTTATTGTATTTAGGATTCACGGGAACTCGAGAAGGTGCCGGTGTGAGCTGCGATAGATGCCCCTCAGGGTACGAACAAACACTTCCGGACGACGATCAAGAAATTCAAGGCTGTCGTATTTGTCCTGCTGGGACGTTTAGTAAAACTGCCAAGTCGTCAGGGATTGTCGCATGCGTTAAATGCCCAGCAAACTGGTACTCTAGAGAGGGTTCAGCGAAGTGTACTCCATGTGGTACGAATACGTACAGTAGGCCCGGTGCAGCGGCTTGCGCTGCTCCTCAGGTGCTGACGCTGAACGCTAGTGCGTCTTCGGAGACGATAACGTCATCACCATCATCATCATCCGACGGTGTGGCGTTAGCGCTTGATGGCTTACAGGTGACGTACAATTTGTCACTATTGGAAGGGCTTGCGTGGGGCAACAGGAGCTGGATATTGGACGACACAGTTTACGGAAATGCGACTAGTTTGCAGTCGACGAAACCTGTTGAGTCAACGTTGGTTTTTCAAGCGGACAGCCAAAATTACTGGTTTGCTGGTATTTTTCGTCCCCTCGGAATTAGCTGGTTGCAGCAGGTACCGGGTCAAGTTGTGGACCAACAAGTGGATACAAGCACCGAAGTGGCTTACGTGGTTCTTGCAAGTATGACAAATCCACGTGAAGCTGGCAACTTCTATCAGCAGAATAGCGGGGTGTACGGTTACGTCATGTGCTCGGCTCCAGCGGTGCGTGTGTATTGGAGGTCGTTGCTCTTTATTCGAGTACCTTATTCGTGCTTTTGACTGTTACAGCAATGGAAACTCGTGAATGGCGGAAGCCACATGGACATTTTGCCATTGGAATCAGGTTCTGGTGTGAAGGTTTCGTTAACGGGTGGGTCACCGTGTGGTAATGGCAAGACGATGTCCACAACGTTTAATTTTGTGTGTGATCTTAGCAGCGGTAAGCCAGCAGTTCGACGTTTAAACGCAAGATGATACTGCTGACACATTTGCTTCGTCTATCTGACATGGTAGGCACGACAAACGAACCGACGTCAGCATTAAAGGACGATGATCAGTGCAACTGGAACATTGTCTGGAGAACTGCGTACGCTTGCCCCATTTGCGACGGTGACTACTTCCACGAACTCCGCTCGGCGTGCAGTGGTGGTGAACAGTTGGTGTCGTATGCTCGCAAGTTAGCGTGTTACGGCGGTTCCAAATTGGAGAGCACCGATTCGATCTCCGCGTGCACGGAAAGCGCAGTGGTGCTTGACACGACGGCCCTCTACTCGGTTTATGCAGCAGTCGTTATCGTGGGATTTGTTGTTCTGCTCCTGATGATGGCAATCCTCATTGTTCATCGGAAGTATCGTAATGCATACAACGACTACATGTACTTGAAGGGAAAGATGCCGACGGAGGAGAATACGCAAGAGAATGGATCCAAGGAGACCACATTTAACTTTACGCCGAAGTCCAATGCACTGCACAGTTCGCCGCTGGGTACTTTGTCACCCTCTGCTCCATCCGGTCAGGACGAGATGAATTCCGCCGTCGGCGATGACGGAGTTGAACTCAAGCTACACAGCGTTTGAAGCGTTTATTGCTGGGCGTGAAGAGTCTGGAGCAAGGTGTTATTCTTTTTTGCGTCTATGTGCCACCCGAATAAATGGAACTGCAACAATTTGCTGAGCTTGCCGATTTGTTGTGGACTGCGATATACTTGGGGCAGAACTGCACACTGACGTCGGCCTATTTCGTTCTGATTTTGTGTCAAGGTACATGTTCTGCTGAGGAGTCGATCAAACGTCGTCATTCAGCTGGACTCAAGTTCTACCCAGCGTAAACAACAACGACGAAGACTTTGATCGCTGAAGCCACGATCGCTTTTGTCCACATGTTTTCTGTGAGCTAATTGCTAGGTGACACGGTCTGACTGGCACCATCAGCGCCCGTGATCAACAACTGCGTGGACAAGGCGCTTCCTTGCCGTTTGTGTTCCTTAGTATCGTCAGCACCAGGACAGTTGCTAAGAATCGCAATGTCTTCATCGGCAAGAGCAACTTGATACACGTCCAGTCTCGCCGAGCTTATCTTGCGGACATCGCGAATAGATGCATTTAATACCGAAGATCTTCCGTGCTGAAGTTCCTCCTCACTATCACATGGTGTCGTTATATCATAGTAGCTCGTGCTGTGGTCTATCGATGGTGCCTTACTTTCGTGAATGCTTCCGCATATGCCATAACGGTCACTACAATATCGAGGTGCCGATTCTTGGAGCTTGCTAGAATGACCACAATGGTACCTCTGCACCACGCCCCACAGCTGGCAAATCGAGACCCGTTTCGATCACCAATCTCACCTCAATCGTTTGATTTGAGACGGACGATCTTGATCATTCAATCGCAATGACCAGGTCCCATGGCATACATTTCAGTCTCCTTCGGCTAATTGAGGCGCACTTGGCATTGCGGCATCGCTCGTGCTGGGTCTTGAAATTCGTATCACAGCACCGGAACTTGCGGATTTCGAGATTTAATCGACCTGCAATCACGACCTTTGTCCCAGCAATAGCTTGTATTCAGCCCTTCTTGCATTTTAGCGGGAGTACTCACGGATCTACTAGCGTTGACGATGACACGTCGATTCACAACCTCAGGTCCGCTGAGTTCACATTTCCATCATTTCGACCAGTGGGCCCGCTGGTAGAAGCCGGGTCTCCTGGAATCGTATATGGTGGACGCAATCTCTCTGATCCGCTATACGTGACGTTTTTGCTAGGTCGACAAAGTTTACCGTTTACCGTGTGAGCGATTTAATATTGACGCGAGTGCCCCTCGAAAATCCGCAACTTGGTCTTCATCTTCTTCGTGCTTTGTTCCCAAATGAACGAGCTCGTTCTCGTTCACTTCTATACGACTTGCAGATACCATCTGACCTTCGAGAGAGGTTCGAAATGCATTGCATGAACTCCTACTTCTCACGTGTCAGTTCTCAAGCTACTTGTCCCGACTGTTCTGATGCAGACCACACCGTTCTGAACAAGAAATCGTCGTCAGCATCACCTCTTCACAATGATTACTTCGTTCATGCGCGACTACACCTCATGTCAATTCAAGACGGCTTTGAGTTGCTTTTCGCCGACACCACAATTGACACACGAAGCTTCGTGATCGACACCCCAGTCCTGATATGATGTTGGCCATTTCATGTCGAGTCCTGCACCTGAATTGGCCCAAGCTTGGATCTTCGTATCACGCTTCAAAGCTGCTTGCACGCTGGGCCCCAAAGATTCGTTAGGATGGGCGATCTCGACTATGCCGAGACCATAGTGGTCAAGTTTAAAATTCTGAAGGATCATTGTGCTTTTGAGAAGGAATCCATGTCCGCATCCATACTCTAACACGTTAATTTGGTAGCATCCTCCCGTTACCATGGGCTCCTGACACCTGACACTATTTCAGGGAGCTTGTTCTTATCGAGAGGCACGCATGTACGTTCATCTGCGCTTGCCGATCGTAGGAGTTCCATCTTTACGGCAAGTAGATGCCAACGTTGGTTGAGCGTACGGATGTCATGTAGTCTTCGGTCAGCAATTCGATCTTGCATCAGCTGTCCGGCAACGAATCAATCCCGTCTATCCAAAAGACTGTGGCCTCCACAGGAATCGTTGCTTTTGTAATACAAGTACGATTGGCTCGAGGATGAATTCATCAACAGCTGGTTTGGTGTTAAAGTCGTATCAAGCAATGGAACATGTTCTTCAAGGCTCTCCTATCGTCGTGTCTGCTCATTCTTCCATGCAACGCGACATCGCACACGTTGCAGAGTACTGCACATATCTCAACAAAAAGTCCGTAGAAATTGTTGCATGTTTTCGTTACTGGGCACAGCAAGTTCTGCGCTCACATGTTCGCGCTTACCGAGACTATCGCTGGACGGCCATCATGAACACATTTTTTGTTTCCAGGCTAGTTCTCTACCATGCTGAAGCCAGTGAGCGTGCAATGGCTGTCCAGCAGAAGGTACCTCAACGACAAAAACATCGTGATGTAGCGCAGCTGTACCATAAGGCACCTTACTTGGTTGCACAACGTTCACGGAAAAGACGAACAAGACGAGCACTAGCCACGCGGCAGGCACGAAGCTTGGAACCTATATACCGGTCAACGTTGGTCATGTTGTGATGGGCGCTATTCCCATAGCTCGTCTGCGTTTCCGTCGTAATACCCGTCGTATTCCTCACCGAAGTAATCGTCTCCATAGGCACCATAATCATCGTAGTCGCCATAATCGCCATAGTCGCCATAGCCACCATAGTCGTCAAAATAGTCGGCCGGAAGCTCGTAGTCTGGGTCCAGAAGCTCAGGGTGTCGCAGTTCAAGAGGTAGTCTGTCTAGACCTGTACCCAAACCTGCTGTATCTTCGTAACGATTTACAAATGAAGCGTTGCCGTTTCGTTCTTCGTCATCCCAACCGTACCATGGGCTAGGTTCGGTATTTGCCGTGTACAGCCCGAGTTCCATTATTCTTTGGAAAATAAAGCCACGGCGTCCAGAAGTCGTAATACGTAAGCGCAAGGTCGGATGTATCGTTTTTACGCTCGTCACCGCACGCTCGAGATCACGAAGATAATGTTCGCCCCAACTAGGCTCAACCGATTCAAAGTTGGAATTTATCAAGCGAAGGACAAACTTGCGATTTTCCCACGCAAGCCCTGCTGGGCTTCTTACTTTCAACTGCATCAACAATTCCATAAGCGCGGTGTAGAAGGCTAGCTTGGATTCGCTCGAGTGTCCACCAATGTAGACTTGAAACGTTCGGTGCCCCACAAACTCGTTCGACAGACTATTAAGGAACTCAAAAACACCATTTCCCGTGCAGTTGATCGGACGCAGCAGCATTGTAGTCAAGTATTTTAATTTCGCAAGAGCCACGAGACCTTGGTCTGTAAACGTCCGGATTGGGGTGAGGTGGCTACGCAGCCCGTCATCTATCTCCGTGATCGAGAAGCTCGTCAGCAGTGGACAATACTCTGCCACTGCCGCACAAAACTCATCGTTGTAAATGTCGATATTGAGGAGAACACGCCCCATTTCAGCAGCATCGTCACCATCATCATATAGGTCACTGTACACCGTTTCGTCTATATCACCCGAGTGACACAGTGCAATTTCTAAAACAGTCAATGCTGGGCAGCCCTTGAGAGCACTGCTGACATCGGATGCTTTGGCTCCATACCCCGGCCGCTGCGAAAAGTTTTGCTGATATACATAAGAAGAAGAAGATGCGACAAATTCAGCAGCTTCATCCACCGGGTCTTCCTCGTTTCGGGAGGAGAGCACACTGGGTTCTGTAGCTTTCTCCAGAAAGTGGAAATAGGCTTGCCAATCCCAGAACGTATTGACGGCCAATGTGAGTTTCGTCAAACGTGGCTTACTGTGCTTCCCGAAAACCCTAAAGTACGGATCGGCAAATGGCACGACTACCCAATGGAATTCCCGCAGTTCCGTGCACGTCGAATTAAACTCGTCCCACTGCTCGGCCGTTACGAGCCACGTATCCCCACACGTCAATTCGTTCATATCATTTAGCGTGGCCTTATATCCATCCACGTACTCCACTCGTGGGCAAAACTTCACCAAGCTGTCAAACAGTTGCTTCGACGACTGAAAACAATTCTCGTCGTTTAGCATTGGGACCGTCAATTGCTTCAATCCTTTTTTAATTCCACTAGAGAACCATGTCTTCATAGCAGCGCACAGCGCACCAAAAATCAATCCAAATCCCAGCCGTCCTTGCAGCAAGCCATTTGCTTCAGCTAGCACGACTGCCTCGACATGTTTGCAGTACGTTGCTGCACTTTTTAGAATCAGTTCCACTTGTTTACTTGTTAACCTATTTCCAGATAAATAGAGTCTTTGGAGAGCTGGCAGACGAGCAAACACAACGTCCCAATTCATCTGGAACTCCTTTAAAGGCCAAGTTGATGACGGGACCAACGTACTGAAATAGTAGTCCTCCTCTCCACAAGATGACGTAGCCTCCATCTGGATAGTCAAGTCTAAAATTAGGGGTCCTCGTTGGGAAATGTGCCGACGAAGTTTACAAATTTCGGCACGAGTTCCAGAAGAAAAGCGAAGAGTGAAAGTGGACGCCTGAAACCGAGCGATCACGTCGAGGATGAGGTGGCGCCAGCACTTGCAGACCAGTGCGAGGGGCAGGAGTCTTTCGAGTGGGAGCGTGCGCTTGTGGGGGACCATCTCTTCATCATAGTTGCTCACAGCAAAAGCCAGGAGAGACGATAAGAGGGGAGGAGGGAGACGCTCGATCATTCGTTTACCGTTAGTGATGCAGTAGGAGAAGTTTATTTTGGAGTAAATTGCATTATCAGGACTAGATCGATGCAAACTTTGCAAAACCAGGACTAGTCTCAAAACCAGGACCAATTAGAAATAGAAACAGTTTTATCAACCCGAAAAGAAAAAGCAGCAGAGAATAACAACCATCAGCAACAACGACAACAACAAGCACATCGCAAGTAAAAACAACATCATTAAAACCCGCTGCCTTCACACCTTACAACAAGACACTAAATACCCAATACGTCGCTTCAAGCCTTATCGTGGACGCAAACGTACACGCACTAATAACCACATTCAGTGCATCACAATCGTAATCGAACAAGAGGCCAAGCCACGACGAGTTGCCAGTTTTCTGAGCTTGTTTGCCGTCTGCAACGTCCAAAATCTGGTACAAAAGCAGTGATAAACCCGCTGTGGCGTACACCCATCGCGATGCCTCTTCTTCCATATTTGGTGCATACCTGTATTCCAGCCATAAAATATAGTCATACATATATATAGTCAGCTTTATATCCATAAAAGAAGTGATGATATCTCTAATATGACTTCACCAGAGCATAATCAAGTGCGACAAAACCACGAGCCACAGCGCTCCAATTGTAATGGCGTTAGGTGCCAGTCGTGGTGACAGCACGTGGTTCACGAGCCACTGAGCTAATGGATAGATTACGTGGTTGTGCACGAGCGACGCATCGCTGCCGCTATAGCGATAAACTAAAATGTGCGCAACGCCGTCTTCTGTCACGTAACGGCACGATGGCGTCTTGGCTTCATCTTGACCGCTGGTCAAGGGGACCAGTAAATGTAAACTATTAAAAAGCATAAAATTAAGACGAACTCCAATTTAAACTTTATAAACTACGTGTATTTTACACTGTACCGATTCTTGCACAAGTGTATAAACAAACCGTGTCACGTTCTGGTCAAACTTTCAAACCATGTCACCTAATGGAATATTCCCTAATTAGTTTTGGTGAAAACATAATAAATAAAAAAAATGGTTTTTATTTACCAAATAAATTAAAAAGTTTTTTCAATCAAGATTTACCTAAAGGTTTATTAAATGATATTTACATTTTTTGCTGACGATCGCGATTCCGCCAACACATTTTTAGTGGAACTATGCAAGCCGGTGAGAGTACGGCGCCGTAGTACGACTGATGTTAGACGTCATGGTACACTGTTCGTTCTTTATAGGAATGATGATATACGTATAGCCATACGTTTTGTTGACCTTTGTCTGAGATCCGGCTTTTAAGGTGACAAAAACGGATGCCATTGTGTCATCCCTGTGCACATCACATCCACACTTTCCTCATACATGGGGGATAACCCCATTTACCCGACATTTGTACAGCAATCGTAAAGCCATTCTTAGATGCAGTGGCGTGAGCAGTTTCCTTTGCGAGCCCTAGATTGTGATAGGTTTCTACTGAAAAGGGATTGGAGGACGACCAACTAAGTCACTCATTGTGGTCTTTTTTTAAGGGTGCGTTTCTAAGGCATGTGTGTGAAGGCAAGTGTGTACAGAATTTGCGAATTGGCTACGGTACAGCCATGGTTATTAGAAGAGTTGTGTAGATAGGAAATATGTTTTGGGAGACCGTTCACACGCTTGTAGGCTATCCACTTAGGTTGCGGCTATCAACTGATTTTGCGGCTACCTTGTTTTATAGGCGGGTTGCTTGTTTTTTTAGGATCCCCCCAAACTATTTTTCTAATTAGTTTATGATGCAATATACCACAAGATCGAAAGAATAAGGGAGGCGTCAAGCATTCACCCCCTCGCAATAACTACCTACCCCATCACACTTACGATGTATGATTGGTCAACGAAAAGAAATGCGACGGACAATCCCTGAAATATTGTTGAACGGTAACCTAAATCGCCGGCCCCTTCGATAAGCTTGTGCGGATGGGCATTATCCCCTTAAGGTTATAAAACTCGATTCGTTTACACGAACGCTGCTCCGGCTTGACCTCATACGCGCACGTTGGCCACTGCGCACAACATGCACGTTCGATCGTGAGCACTGATAGCATACTACCTAGACGCCACCTTCCTTCCTCCTGCCAACCTCTTAGTACGCTTCTTAAGAATAACATATCCATGTGACGTTGCATGGGCCTTTGTATTATCTTAAGCCTCAGCAAGCGAAGCATGGGCCAGTGTCAGGGGATTGTATGGGGATTCATTATAAACGAGTTGTGGGAAAAGGGATAGTTGAAAGAGGAAGGTGAGTGTTCGTATGTATCTGCTGTTGGTGGGAGTGTTCGTATCATTTCTTGCCTGACCAATCAGGGATTAAAATTATCAATGCATTTCTTTATATTGACCAATCAAAACATCGTAAGTGTGAGGGGTGGATGCTTAGCGCCTCCCAACGAATAAGTAAAATGTAATTATTAATTTAATAATGTGGTCGAAGGTGAAAAAAGATGGAACGAGGGTGTATACTATACGTTTGAATGATATACACACGCCTGGAATCGTAGAAGAGAATTAAAAATATTATCCAAGCTCTAATCAACGAGGGCAGTTCGCCTGGTCGGTAGCTAAGGCGGGGGGTTGGAGAATGGCTTGCTCTGATGATAAATTAACTCGAGTGGACGATCACATAAGTTAAAGACCACTCTGCTGCTCTGTATGCTTGAGCAAGTCGCTAGCTTTTGGAAGTTGATTTGTGTAGTTGTGGACTGTGTTTTTGTGTCAAGAAGGACAAGTGGAATTGCGGTTATCCCGCCGTTACTTCCGTCAAGACTTTTCAGTGTAAGTAGGTAGCATATCGTTTAACTAGCATCCAAAAATATTCGGACTGGTTGGATCATAGAGCGTTACAAGGCAGATTAGGAATAATACATACATAGGACTGAGACATGCGAATACAAATCTTGTAATCATTTTTACTCTCGTAATTGCAAGCCCGAAGGGTATAGCTATTAGGGACTTTAGGCAAGGTGAACGCCGAACTTTCAATACCTACTTTCTTTTGATCCGTATAAAACTCTAGATGTACCTTACACGCCCTACTAAGTACGATGTAGGATGTCTCCTCTTCATAGGGGAATTGGCACTATACGTGCAGCTCTATGACTAGGTCACTAATTGCGACCTTGTAGAGAGCGTAAGTCACTCACGCACCAAAGGCGAACAAAGGGAAAACAAGCGAATTCTCATCGCTTCGGCCACGAAAGATGGATAGGATCATCCTATGTCTCCCTTTTCTCATAAACCTTCATTTTAAACATCAACAAGCATTGACGAGAAGCTATAATACACACAATCTATCAGCACTTTTATCAATAAACACACAGCATAATCCTTTTCTCAGCAGCCATCACCGTAATGTTACGTGGATATACGAGACTTATTCATTTCTTTGAACTGAGTTTCTATAACAAAGGGCGAGCTCCTGAGATTGCTCCCCTTTACTATATATAACATTTATCGGTTTTGGGCATCACTGTACGTACCACACCCTTCTTTTAAATATACCAAAGCCCGTTTCATATCAACAAGCTCGAATAAGACGTGTTGTATTGTCTCTATGAAAAACATAAACGACGCCAGCGAGGCCACTACACCATGCCACTTGCACCACTGGCTGTTGCTGCATTCTCGTCCCTTGAGAAGGCGTGAAATATATAGTTATTGGTTTAGCATTATCAGAAAGATAATGCCAAACGCTCAAGCCCAAAGGAGCATTCTTCGACGAACATACCCAGATGCTTACCAATTCGAGTTTTCCAATGGATGACTGTACCGTTTCAAAAGTCGATATGGCATTTAATCGTGCCATCGCTTTGGTGAGAGTGGTTCAGTCGACATGGTACCCATTGAACAAGCGAGCCCTGGCTTGTGAATTTTTTTTGACAAATATGAATTGAAGGACATCTACAGTATGGATAAACATGCCTTTTTATCGTATACAGGTAGTCTATCTAAGATTGGCTGATGCTTTATTAATATTAAATACTAATTCCTGAATGTACTGTAGGCTGATAATTCGCTCGCAAGCATGCAACTGGAAGGGCGATAGCAAAGCAAGGAACGGCCCACATCCGTTGTCTGATGTAATGGCGATCGTACAGAAAAACTACCACTGTGGATCCTTGGCGAATTTTTAAATCCAAGATGTTTCAAGAAACATTAATTGTGGCAATCTCAGCTGCATATACCGTGCGAACACGAATGCTTGGCTGACATAAATAATTTTTCTTGAATGGGTCAAGTCGTTTGATCGCAAATTAAGCGGCCGAAGTGTCCTTTTTTGCTGACGGATAACTGTTCTGAGCATATCTTATTCGAAGACTTGCCGTCACTAAGCAATAACAAGGTCCACTATCTTCCCCCTAATACGAACTCAAACTGTAGCCATGTGATGTCGGCATAATTAGTAATTTGAAGGCATATTATCGGCGCCGATTCAATCAGAAGCTAATTGATGCAATCGAATCTGGTGTGAGCAAACCAGAAACGATAAACACCCTACAAGAAATCTAGTTGGTGGTTGAGGCATGGGCATATGACGTCAAACCCTAAACAATGGCAAACTGCTTTGCACACTGTGGCATACGCAAACCAGCGGTCGATGCACCACAAATTACGGAAGAGATAGTGGAGCCTGATGCAGACATCATTGCCGAACTGATGGATTCATCAGCTACGCTTCGACTATCCTATGGATACTCAAATCTCCTAAATTACTCTGGTGAAAACACCGTCACTTTTTGTACCGACGGAGGATGAAATCTTGCCCGTATTTGTCCTTCCAAAGAGGGGCAAGGACAAGGTGTTCTAGCCAAAGAGGATTATGATAGCATAGAGCAGGCGCCAATTAGGATGCGTGAGGCAAGGCCTCTTTGGAGTTATCGGATCTCTTCATTCTTCAGCAAGCTGGCGACCAATCAGATCATGTGACAATGGTGCGCAAGCTGCGGAATGCAGTGGCCACGATTGGAATGGAAATGCAAGTTCAAACGACTCTGCACAGTTATTTTTCCCGCAAGTATTATCCTCTTTTTAACAAATATTGACTAACTGATTAAAACTGGGGCTCATCAAATCTTATTAAGTATTAGGAAAGAGGGGTTATTAGCTAATCTCTCTTACCCAAGGTCGAGCCAAAATTTTATCATTAACTACAAGGGGTTGTTAGCTAATGGGTGATTTGCTAGGAGGGGTTCTACTGTATGCATTAAACGCTTTCGCGTTGATACCATGTCAGCATACAAACTTGTGACCACTGATAGCACTAAATGGAATGCTGGTTATTCGATGGACATCGCTATACGCACCACACCCTTTTTATATCTACAAAATGGGCTGTGGTAGATACAGTCCTCCCTTTGATCATTTACCCCAATAATTGATAGCTTCCGCTAACTTATAGGATTTCACGTCCACCGTAGTCGTTCTACGGTCGCTAATTTATAACCCATAACTAATAGCCAAGTTGATATATACGCGTGTATAGAGGGAGGATTTGTACCAAATGTGGGGGAGAAACGCTAGTCAAGCCAAGAGTCGAGAGTGGTTTGGATTGTGAGGAACTGCAAATGTCAGGCTGAAGACTGCGAAGTAGTTCGTAGGCAGGACGATGGGTTTCCTGAACCAGATAATGCAAGGTACAGGCACTACCTAAGACGTTGCTCTTCTCGGAATTAATGAAAATGTCTGTAACGGCCTCCTCCATTGATGCAATTTCTTCTTTCCTTCCTTCCTTTTCCATCCGCACTGCTTCCAGAATCAATTGATCATTAAGCTCTGGCTGAGCACTATCGTCTTCTTCAATAGAGTTAAGTTACGTATCTACAGATATTCAGCCAAAAACGTTACTCCTTGTTCCTCACAATAAACACCAACCCCCGCAAAAGACCGTGATGGAAACATGTCTCTGACGTTGAGGTACTACCATAAGCAAGTTTGAAAACGAAAGGTGAGAAAATGTGTTGGTGTTCAATGAGGCTCTTATTCTGCTGGTTTTGGGAAGTTTCTATTTTTAAGGTGAAGTGGAGTGGGTGGTTCTGGTAGAGATTTTCACTTTTATCCCTTAATTATTGAATTTACTAAAATATATCTAGGGTATTGCTAAATTCACCCCACTTTTTTAAGAAACCCTTGATACACCACAGCCATACCAAACCACAAAACGTTTCGTAGACTAATGTCGCGCCACCATACCTCTTTGCGACCACAAAAGCACAACAATCGGCATATATTGTACAGATGGTAAGTATTTTACCACTCGATCTTCCTTTCACCGGCAACGACATGGTCCTTACGAAGATCGTACGTATTACGAAGATTAAGGTACATCTCGTATTACTCACGGACACACATCATTGCACTTAGTGGGCCGTGTAAGGTACATCTGGTGTTATTACAGGCCCCCTAATTTTCGGTATGTGCCGAAACTAAATAAAAATAAGCTGTATTCGGCACTTCGTCATTCTTATTTTCGGCAATTGCTATAAAAATTTAAGACGAGCAAAAAACCCACCAACAACGACCTATCAATGAGTGTGTTGTATTTGCAGTATCAATGCATGCCGCAAAAGCAATGCGAACTACTTGTACCAGAATATCCCTTCGTCGTAAAACGACCCTCCACAGCGTTCCAGGCATCGGTTGAAGCTGATTTTGTGTGTCTGCCGGCCAATGTTTGTCTTGACATGCGGTACGCCGGGTACAAGGCGTGGTGGTCGAACTCGATCTCCGCTATCATCTCAAAGGTCCAGATCAGACCGAAAGGCTGGCGGTACGGGTCCAGGACGTGGATAATAAACCTATGGGGCGAAGCAGGACGAATTCAGCCGGCATAAATGGTGGCGCTTCCTCCTAGACGTTTTGTTGCGACTGTCTCTTTCGGCCTGGATATGAAGCATTCCAGAGACGAGACCGACGGCGTATTTGGCAATCCCGTTCAAAACACGATGTCGATAATCAGGGAGCGCATTTTATCACATTAGTCCGATTTGTGATCCTCCATGTGCTCTACAATGGATTGAAAGTTGATCCATCATTTGCCTTCGAGGTAAAACCCGGTTTTCTCCATTTTCAGATGCGCCTGCTCATGGTGGTCGATGCGCTTGATTCTGAAAATCAGAAATAAGATTTGTGACGAGGATCTTCATCCGCTAGCGCTGTCGGGCGATCAAGAGATAGCGGTCCTGTGGAGCAACGAACGTGATGTTAGCCTGTTCTATGGCCGGTGCGACGGAGAAGGTGATGAGCCACCATAATGTGGTTGGCGCTATCGTGGTCTTGTTGTTTATAGAGTACGCCACCAGTAATACGCGTTCCTTTACAAAGAAGATGAGGACGAGGCCGGTGTGCATCCATCGGCTGGCCTGATTTATTTGTGGACACTTCTTTCTAATCTCGATAATGAGGTTAGTCTGGGCCCGGTAGTACACCGACAGTTCGTATGTGTTCGTGGACCATCCTCCACCCTCGATCCTCTCTGCTGCTTCCTTGAATTTGTTATATAGTTGGTGAGCGAGACACCAGGTACGCAACACCTGATAGGACCCCGGGTCAACGTTTCAGGACCGATTCGCGATCAATTAGGAATTAAAATTTAAACCTCATTCGTGGTCATTGCTAGAAACGAGTGACGAGTCCCGAGATCTTCCCCAGTCATTGTATTTTCCCGTCTGAAGAGACGGCGATCAGCATGTTGCACCAATCCAGGAGCAGGGCGTCAAGGACTTCGGTAATCGAAGTAAAGTAGTACGCCGCCGTGTGCCGCGAGGACATTGGTCAGGTGCAAAATACACCTTGTGGAGGACACCGTCGTTACAGTATCGAACTCAAATATCCACGAAAGAATCTTCACGATGCTTTGACGAGTCGCAGGCCAAGGATAACGCTTAGAACAATCCATAGCCGAGCATGTCGTCCCGTATTTGGAGACAGACGGTGACAACGACCCGAACATTCTGAACGACAATTACGTCGTTGATACCCACCAGTTTAAGGTTTCTCTTGAGCTTCTTACACTCACCGATCGAACGCGAACTCTGTCGGACCGACATGCCGATAGCCGTGGAATCTATCAAAGCGTGAATCGCGCCACCTTGATCGTGACGGTAAAGATACCATTTTCTTGAAGTGCGAGCAGCTTCAGCGCAGGTTTCTTCCCCTGTGCGGGCGTGCGTCGGCGACAGGACGATCCTCATCACCACCCGAGTTGCTGCCCTCGTTATCAGCGCTCGGATGGAAGAAGCGGTTGCCACGTATATCATTAACGATTTGTGTGACAACTTATACGCCAGCGTAGCACCAGCGTCTTCACGATGGTGGTGGAGCCTGTTGCAACGCTTCATACGCTCGGAGACGTAGAGTCGCTTTATCGTCAAATAGAGCCTGGTATTCGGCCCAGACGGTCGGATGCTGGCCCTCGTGGTGCGTAGTGTAAATAACTGGGCGAAAAGGCGGTAAGATAACTCAGTTCTTCGTCGCCGCTTGCGATTGTCATTCGGCTTTTGCCAAAGTAGACACAAAACAAGCAAGAGGTCAATCAGGATTGGCCTCCACCGGTCGTATATTCAGTACGTACTGAATATCGTGTCCGCTCTGGAAGGGCGTTCCGCGTTCCGATCCCGAGGCGTCCACCTTCAAACGCTTCGGCTGAGGGGCCAGGTCGATGTGAGTCCTGCTTCTATCTACAGTACTGTTCATATGGTACACCGCCTAAACGAACTTAAAAATCCAAAATCACTACAAATGCAATTCAAAGATGCCTGAAAGTCCGCTGCGACCCGCTAAAATTTCGATTATTTTCGGCTTTCGCGTGACCTTATTTTCGCTGTTTTCGGCATCTATTGTATAAATTGCCGAAAATTAGGAGACATACGTTATTCACATACTTATGGATTGTTTCGCGTTTGGATCGCATTATTGATACAGCCTTTTGTCATACCAATAACGCTACCAGCGTAAAGAGCACTTCCTGATATTTTAGGCAAACGTTGAAGCTGTATAACTGCAAATCCCGGGTAAACAATATGGTAATTGTCAGATCGTTTTTTAACAGTGTTATTGTTACGTAGAGGAGTAAAAAAATTGGAACTTACTCAAACAAGAAGATAGGTTATCTAGAAAGCAGCGTGACAGGATAATTAACATTTTAAATACTTAAATCTGCATAATTGATGTAAATTGAAGTGGAGTTTTTATCGTAATTCCGCTGAATCTGACAAAATAAAGATTTATATGGAATGATATATGTAATAATAGAAATGTAATCATTTTATCCCTCATTTGTATTCTTACTTATGGCTCAATCAATCATTTATTTAAGGCAAATGCTAAATGGCTGGGTTCATTTTTATTCAGCTGGTCGTTCTTTTAGGTATAGGGTAAAATAGTCGTCGTTTAGATCGGATAACTGTTGGATATCGTCAAATTAACAGATTTTTCGAAAATTGACTTTTTGTGACCATCTCGCCAAAAGTGCTTTCTCGTGATAGCTCTCGCGTTTCAGCTACAATGTACGATTTGTTAAAAAATGCATTTCTGTATTATTGGATAGTCGCTTCACACTAGTTACGAACATGTTTGGATAGGCATGCCAAAGCAGCCGAAAATAACGTCAAACGACTTAGAGTCTGTAGGTTAATTAACTTCTGTCAGCTTTGGCTGCAGAAATTAGCTAGGAAGGACATAAGCGATAGGAGGCAGGACAGCTAGCTCAGGCGCAACAAAACGGCAGAACTTTTATACTACAGCACTGTTAACTTCTCTTTGGCTGGCGTATGACTATCAAAGAAGATTACTCTCTATTTGGGAAAGTGTTGGTGTTCTAGTCTGTGCGCCTATTCCCGACACTAGCGGGGGCTCTTCGCGAGATCGACTACGATCACTAACCTCCGCGTCCAATTCTGTGCAAATTTGCTGCTTGAAGAGACAACTACGGCAATTCGAACGGTGTAAGAAATATCTCGGTGATAGCGAATATAGTAGGAAAATTACGTAAGAGCGCGACACTAACAGTACTTCTAGGCAAGATATACTGCCCCACCAAAAGCGTTCGCAATCGCTGGAGTGAGTCATGTTTGGTGGACATATTGAATCCAGCTATGATGGCGACAAAAAGCGACATCTTTCTCATTATGATACGCTAACAGTATAAGGAAGGACTGAAGTAGGGTATTAGTTGTTTCGTACCGATGTCGTCATTATATGCTTAGAGCGTGCACGTGAGTAAACAGTGAAAGTAAATTGTCTGTTGACGACATTGGAAGTACTTCTGAGTTACTTCTGAGATTTCATAATGACCCAGCCGAAGAATAAATGAACCCAGCCATTTAGCATTTTCCTTATTTAAAGGAGACAAATCATAACAAACGATCTCAGCAGCGATCAGCAATGGAGAGGGGTGTGCTCCACATCAAAAATGATCTTTTAACATGCGGTAGCTGAAAATTGTTGTCACCCTCTATTTTGCTGACGTGCGCTCACCGCAACTGCCTCGACATAGCTTTTGTGTGATGATGAATTGGCAACATAAAATAGACCATATAAATGATGTGGTTTTCTGCCAACCATATACTTCATGTGATTCACATAATGTTTCAGTCCATAGACAAATGGAACAGATTAGTACGCAGAAGGTAAAGACAAAACCAGACTTAGTACGGCGTGAAAGGTACACCTAACGTTCTTTACAGACAAACAAACAGATAAGTCCGATTTAAAAGTTCGGCATTAACCTTGTGCACAATCACTTGTGGCTTCACTATTGGGATCGGAATAATCACTATTCACACGCAATAAGATGATATATCTGATTTACGAAAACAGATGACCCCTTGATTATAGTCACGCGGATATTCACCGTGACAGAGTGGAATTATGCTATGCATGCGTATCAACTCTACATTCCGTCAATACGCATCTGCAAAAGGCAAAAGGCTGACATATATGCTGGAGTGAGTTAAAACTGTGACAAAATCAAATGTCTTGTGTGTAATGTCATTACATATTGAACTATCCACGTCCAGCATGATGTTCTTGGGGCTTATAGTCATTAACAGCACCGGTAAATTCCTGCAATAGCACTTACATGTCTCCAACAGCACTGGTACCGGATTCATATTGCTTTGTATCTTACCTTCATATTGGAAATAGCTTTGTGCACGCAGCAATTTAATACGGCACTATCGTGTCTAATCCAAAGTAAATGACATGTTAGATTCACATATTTACGAAATCTATCCAAAACGTCCGGAAGAAAAATAAAGAAGCAACGTTTTCGCACAATAAAATGATGAATAACTCGATAGACTATGCTTGAGGTATCATCGCACCTTTTCCTGCTTGCAATACGCCTGCAGTCGAAGAAGACTGAAAGCTTTCGAAGTAATAAAATAGAAGTCAAACAGATAGAATGGACTCTATCTGTTTGACTCTATTTGTGAAGCATTATTTTTTCTAATTTTCTGGGGCAATGTTTTTATTTTTCCTTGTTTCATTCATTTTTACACCTTTTTCCAGACTGAAACCTGGCTGTTGCCACTTATGAAAGATAAAAATAGAAACCCAGATGTATCTCACATTTAGTGACGAGTGCTTCGTGGTCTTCGGTCAAGTCGTTTAAAAAGGCGAAGATCTTTGGTCGTCCATTGCGTGCTAAGATCTTTGTTCGGCAAAGCACTTACCATTCGTAAGTTAAATACCGAGTGTTGTGCGACAGTGGCCGTACAGAGGTGTGGTGGCGCGATAGTTGTCATGCACATAATATTGTGGTGCGGTGTAGTGTGGTGTATTGGATAATTAAGTAAGAAGTAGGGTGTATTGAACAATACCCTATATCTAGGAAATTGTTTGATTCACTCCCTTTTTCGTTAGATTCACTCCCTTTTTCGTTAAGTAAACATTTTGTAGCAATACGTTGTGATTGGTTAATATTAATTTGCGAAGTATACTCGTTTTTTCCTTAATACTCTCGCAAGCCGAATTACCGTTGAGACTATATGGCATCGCCCAGCAGCCCCACCAATAGCTTTTGGATTTAGACAAGGCGATGCCATGGAGAGATATACTATTGTCGGTATCGCAGGAGTCCTGCGGACACTGTTAGCCTGAAATTGTCATACGTCTAGTGATAGTCCCCTATTTTCAGTAACTTCTATATAGATAGGACTTTAAGGTCACAATATTGCACCCTCAAGGGCAAAACCTCCTTCAGATATCAAAGTTGGCAATACGGTCACGGCATCTTCGAATGGCATTCAACGGACAAAAATAAAAGTATCAACATAGCAAAATATGTAATGGAAAAAGGGAAGAAGAAGAAGAAGAAAACGAAAACGACAGGGTGTTGGCGATGAAGACGAGAAAGGGCGTTGATGCACATTTCCGGATGAACAGAAGCAGCAACATAGATTTCACTCTATGAAGAAAGGGAAGCCATAGAGAATAATCGCAAAGTGGGTGACTACCAAAACCCCGATGAACCGAGTTTATAAATAGTGTTTATAGCGCCCTCGTAGACCATCTTTACAAATGATACAAAACGAAGGCGAGCAAATATTTATGCGATGTCGTGCCACCAAACCAGTCGATAAACCACTCAAGAGAGAGATTCATGACTGTCTATTACCCGTTATGATTAGTGTTAGAAGTCTGAAATCGTCAAAGCCAGGAACGCAGCACCAAACGCAGCGGTGATATGTGGCACCGTGCTAGAGGTAGTGGTTCGACACTCCACTCTCAGGCAAAAAGCTTAAGATAGGCATGCAACTGAGCTCCTTGAAATACTGTTTATGCTACTTTATGTTCTCGCATAGCCACAGCAATTAATTACGTACAGCCGTAGTCCATAAGCGTACCACGCTGGCAGACGGCGTGGACTGCGCGCCACGAAAAACGGCATCGTTTCGCTCACACCATAAGTGCGTGATGCAGATAGAACACAGCAGGAACCATATCTGTTGCCACACCTGTTCGACCTCCGTGACATCATCTTGAGACTTCTTCAACAATGTAGACCGCTGAAGCGCTAGCATTTCCGAAGCCTGACGGTCGGCACAGTTGCTGAAGTATCCAGAAAAGACACGAGAAGTAGCGATAGCGCCGGTTCAATGTCGGAGGAATTTACCCCAGCATGCACGCGCCTTCGGGCACTCCCAAAACTAGTGTAGTGAAGTCTCAGGCATCCCTTGCTACTCCTGCAATGCCACCCGGCAGCTATTGTCCGGGGGATGCCCCGCGCGATAGAATTGAGTTGCTTGGTAGCGATGCGATACGCCGTCCACACTTGAAATTCGGATTATTCGTTGTAATGCTACAACACCTGGGAAGAATGCTGATGGGCCGCCGTCCGTAGCCACATATCTGTGCTTATAATCGAATCCAATCGCTCCATCAATGGCTTCAATGGGAGGGTAACCAGGAGTTTGTGGAGCTGAACCACCTGTCGATCGATTTCCTGACGTATGGAACCATTAGGGACCGTACTGTTCAAGCGTACTGATGATGGCGAGGGTGTGCGTAAAAGACCACTACGTGCTGACTGAGTTGAGTAGCCCAGCTTAAACGCGTACCGTCCGACTCCGTGTCTAGCTCCGGTGGCTCCGTCTCGAATACCAATGCAGCCCGTCGGCGGCATGCTTCAAGCGAACCAGACCAACATCTGACAGTGAACGACCTCTGCGAGTACCCACTATGCAGCCTCGGCGCCCAGTCACCCATTCGAAGTCATGACGAAGCGGGGGGGGGGCATGTCGAATCGACAAAACAGGCTCCAGACCCAGTTCCAACCGAATCGAGATATCAGGTGACGCCAACAAAATGGAAGTCGCACATCGCCGTAATTTGGGCTGGAGATACGTAACACCACCCGGCCTCGGCGATGGGTGTGCACGTTTGTGAATGATTTGTTCTATGTTGCAATAATATTTATAAACAACAAAGTCGTCGAGACGATTTTTTGGTCTCGACAAATTTGTGGTGCTCATAAACGGGTTTATATATGTGGTTTATGGGGGTGCTATAAACACTATTTGCAAAATCGGTTTATCGGGGGTTTGGTAGTCACCCAGTGTAGTACCGTGTGGTTATTATTAAGTTTGCTATTATAATAATCTAGGGAATCGATATATTTACACCCCTTTTCCTTAAATTCATACCCTTCCTTTAAAAGCAGATATTTTCATCCCAATATTTAATATTGTTGTTTTTTAGGTTTATACTCAATTTATAGATTTGTTACGCACCATGCGAATAGAAATCGATATAGCAATATCAATACGTGTAAAGTGTCTTCCATCTAGTCGTATTAGGGCGCGTATATGTATGATAAACTATTCATTTTGGTTCCGGTTTAGCGGAAATACGCTGCTAATTTGTTGGTAGATCATTCCTAGATCTAAATAGTAGCCTGCACCAAATGAGGTACCAACAGCATACCATTCACACGGTTGCATCTTACAATCTGCCTGCATTATAACTGTTCACGTAATCGAATTAAAATAGAGCGTGCAACCATCGAAAATACGTAATGAGCTTGTGTGATTATATACTCATACCTGCATCTCTCGTACATAGTTTAAATTATAGTCAAAAGAGATCTCGATCGTGCGTTCGTTCCGCGGCCCCACCGCGATAGTTGCCCAAGCTGAAAACAAAGTTGTACTAAGGCTTAATGAGAGCAGCAATGGCATTTCAGCTACTATGGCCCTCCAAATGTTGAATATCGATAGCTTTTCTTACAATTTTAGAGTCCAGACTGACTGAGGGAGGTATGGAGGAGTACCGGAAAGACATTACAGGAGGTCGAGGAGAGTACCTATAATAGTTGTGGTTATGGGATTATTATATTGGTATGGTACAGAAGCTTAAACTGCAGAAATTTTTATATGGTATGTACTATTAATCATAGGACTGCATGGCAATGACCTCGCTAATGACGTTATTTCACCTGCTCATGACCATCCCTTTTAGTTTTACACGAACAGGCATTTATTCATTCTTGAATAGTTCCGTAATTTGTATAATAGCTTTGATTACAAGATTCATCTCATATAGTTTTGAAAGGTGCACTCCTGTCAAGAACAATACAAAATTGGAGAACTGTGTGAATTCATGATACAAAAAATAGTATAGAAACTCTATGGATTCTATACGTAGAGAAACAGTACGATAAAGGGGGTGTAATTACTGGGAGTTTGCAAAAGGGTGTGAATATCAGCTTTGGCGGGAACGGTGTGAATATCAGGTTTGACAAAGGGTGCAAATTTATGGAAAAGGGGTATGATTATATCAACTCCCGTAATCTATTATATTAAACACCACACGATACTGCATTTTGCTATTCTTCTTTTGATCAACATACTTAAAACTGCTTAAAATGATAAAAATGCGCGTTTATGTGATAACGACTTCTGCTCGTAGTTCGGTCATATATCCTATTTAAATAGTTATTCTAACTATAAACCTCCGCAGAAACTAGGAGCCACTGTGGCTCCTCCCCGCTCGCAATAACCAAATGATGAGTCGTTCAAACTGGTGGCTAATACTGTGTTACGAATACTGCGAGTGCAGAATGCTGAATTTTATTGGACGAAGGTATCGCAGTATAAGAGCTAGAGATGAGAGAAGTGCGGACAAATATCGTACCAGGCACTATCGTGAGGTGTATGAACTATCGTGACTTCTCGTTTAACAAGAATGGTACCGTATTATACGGTATACTAAACGGATAGATATTTGCGAGCCCGAAGGGTGAAGCTATTAGTGAGTGTGCGCAAGGTTGAATGCTGAACTTTTTAAACGTACTTATCTGTGTGTGTCTGTAAATAACGTGGTTAGGTTACACGTACTAAGTGTGATATAACCTGTCCCCACCTTATAGGTTTATAGGCATATACGAAGTCAATCTTTGGCTAGTTCACTATTGTGATGCACGTACGTGATTGGCTTAAAATCGATTAAAGGTAAATATGATCACATAAGCAAATGCTGGACGCTCATAAGAAAGGCTGATCGCGTTGCTTGAGTATACTGTACTGGGTTGATACAGACATTAACATCATCGTACTCATTCTTCAGTGAATGCTGTTGAATAGTGTTTTGCAACTTGATTCACTTCTCCGAACTGGATTACATATATTTAAGGGCGAGTTCCAGAGCTTGCTCCTCTATCTTACACATACATTGACCAATCAAAATTAGCCGTTATGGCTGTCTCCTACTTAAGGGAAGAAAAAGAGAGTGAATCTATCAACTCCATTTATCTATGAGGCCACTATAATCTAGCAACTAATAACCGATGACAACTTATAGGAAAGTGAGTCCACCGAGACTTAAAGTAGCACAGGGAGTGCTGTGTAATAGACGGGTGTTGTACGTATAATGGTACCCATGATTCTTAATACTTTTTAATTTTTCACTCCTGTGTTTTTAAATTATCTTGGTGTGCAAATGTGAATGTATAGCCCGGTGGCTAGATGACAAGACGAAACAGTTGCCATTTATCCAATCTTCTGGGCTGAAAGAGGGAAGCTTCGACGAGCCTGCCGTTACTACCAAAAATTACAGATTTTATGGTCAGCCTTCTGAGTAACGACATATCTCGCAGATGAATTGCTAAAAGCAAACATGATGTGCCAACGCTTACGTACAATGGATGCGAGCTTTAACCTTTGTGGATCCGAACAAGGATTGACGATCGTTTCTCAACTTACATAACTTGCGAGCTGGACAGAGATACGTCACGTTAAAGAAGTCCCACATTGAGATTTTGGTTGACCGAACAACCATGCTGGTGTCGCAATCGATACGAACCCGCAAGTGACGTCGATAGTATCAGATACACGAGGCGCTTGCTCAGGCAACACTACATCTACTAAATGATACTCACAACGATGCGGGATAGGACGATGCACTACTGGAATCCTGCAGCAACTGTGTCTTGGTATCTGCAAATCGAAACAACGATAAGAAGGTGAGCTCGCGTCCGCTGTCAAACGTACACCAGCATGTTGGCAATATAACGTATATCACATGCACCGAGACTTTCATCGCAACCAGAAATATGGTACATACGTCGTCCAGACGATCCTTTAGCAACACCCGGAACATCGCAGCTGTTGACTTCGTGGTCGCCACTCAGTCTTCCAGCTTCAGCAGATCCGTTATGACGCCAATTTTGCTCTTGTACTCCAGATGTCCTCCAATGATTTTCTATAACTTTGGGCGGGGCTAATCCGTACTATGAATTTTGCTTTTCCGTACTGCAAACGCGTCAAACGTTTTTACGGACAAGTAATTAGCTTAAAAGTTTAATTTATCTGCAACTTACCATATATAGAATGTCAGAGGCGCGGAGATTGAATAGCTTCCTTTGACTGCTTCTAGTTCTGAGCCTAAGCTGGAGGCTGTGACGCCAACTGTCAAGGTTGCTAAGGATATGGGAGAAAGTGTTCGGTCGACAGCGAGTGCGTCTAGTTGGGGAGCGCCCACAATTTGCCACAACCGCAAGTAGTGGTTTGCAAAATATCAGGTTGTGGCCAGGCGTTGTCGTCATCGCCGTCGTCGAGTGCACCATCTAAGTTTGCGTCTGACGTCAATACAGGCTGGGATCAAACATGAGAAAGTGGAAAGATCCAGTGCGCGAGACTGAGATGGCCCTTTTCGATAAAACACAACGGAGTAATGGCACCACTCGGAATGCTACTGCTACAGCAAC
>JH597777.1:360550-377875 GCA_000173235.2 Hyaloperonospora arabidopsidis Emoy2
CGAGACTGAGATGGCCCTTTTCGATAAAACACAACGGAGTAATGGCACCACTCGGAATGCTACTGCTACAGCAACGGAGTCGGCAAATTTGCTAATGGTACTTCGGAAACCATACCTGCGACCTCACCTGTTACCACGACGGATGCATTCGAAGCTTTAATATCAAGTGTAATGAATATCATCCCACAGCTGTTGCTGCTACGACGCCCTAACGATGGGGGAAGATCCGACGACAATTGTAGGTTCGGTCGAGCTGTCGGATAAAGCGCGACGTCTGGGTGCCAAATATGGGCACAAGCTGATGTACGTGCAATTCAAGGAAGCACCACGCAATAACGACGTGATTTACTTTGGTGATAAGCACGCCGCTTTCTCCACGCAAGCGTCACGTGCGATTGCTGCAAACTCGACTTATCGGGCAGTGCCCACTGTTGGTGCAGGTGGAACCGTAGTGGTAGAAACGCTTGATGCTACTGGAAATTTATAGCATGGCGAAATGTCAGTGCTTAACGGACAGGAGTCAACGTGCTTGCGGCCGGGTCATCTGACTGCATCATTCAGCTTTGGATTCTTCCGAAAACTAAAACAAACGCATCCGACGCGCCAAGCGACCCCCCCGATGACTCTATCAGGGTACACGAAGGGCGTGCGAAAACTTCGGTACATTCGACAGCAGCGGACGTCCTATGATCAAGAAGCCAAGATCTCTCGTTGCGCTTTTGGGATGTAGCGACAGGGCAAGAGATTACGTCTGAAGCGCAAGGTGGATGACATCGCGTGGAAAATGGCTTTTAGCAGTGATGGTGGTCTGCTGGCCACAGCAAGCCGCTAAAGCTACATTATATGTTTCATATAAACCTAGTTAACAGGATGACATACAGGGAACGAAAACCCGTGTAATTAGCTATACAAACTCCGCACCTCTGAACTTCTATATATAGCATAATACAGATCAAATTCAACGTTTAATGTAACAAGTTGTCCGTAAAAACGTTTGACGCGATTGCAGTACATTATATCAAAATGTATAGTACGGATTAGCCTCGCCCGATAAATTTACGTTTTCGACACCAGCGATATCGGAGGGCGACATTTCAGCCAATCATCGTGCTCGACGAGACTCCCGGCTCTTGTGACGATTATGATTTGTCTCCACAGCCAGTCAAGCGTTCATTCATTCCAAAACTTATCCAAAATCCTTTGACCTTGAAAAAGATGCGTCTTCACCCCTTCGCTCTTCTCGCGTCTGCAGCAATTCTGACCAGCGTCACTGTCGTCTCGGGAGTATCCGGCACCTCGAAGGGGGAGGGAAACTCTGCGGTCAGTGTTCCACCCTTCGTTCGTGACTCTGACGACGATCCTTGCATTGTGCCATTGATTGGACAGAACACCACAAAGGATGAGGCGAGGACTTTTCCAGAACTCCCACCAGTCGTCTCAGAATTGCTAGAGGTGGTTCAAAAAGAAAAGCCTTTCGAGTTCAAGCTACGTGACACCAGTGGCAAGAAACCGATCGGTCCGGCCGTGCTGAATCGAATGGGCGACAGGCAAAAGGCTGCCGAGATAAGTGCGGACAGGGCACAAGCCGCTCGGAATGTGTGGGAGGGTATGATAGTGGAGAGTACGGAACAACTGGAAAAAGCGGGTTTACCACCGGATCGACGACATCCACTACCAAAAAAAACCGCAGGTATGAAAGAGTTGCGCGCTTTTGCAAACGCTGTCGCAAATCGGGTGACCAGGAAAGCCTACGGCAACAATCTTGGTACCCATAATTACATCGTGAATTGGGTACAGAAACGATCTCAACGAGAGAGCCTTAGCAACGTGCTGAACAAGTACCAATTCATCCCGCGCCTAACTTTCGAAAAGGTGTGGGTCTTGGACGGATATGTCGAAAGCGATGCTCAGCTGATCGAGGCGCTTTTGGGCTCCTGGGGTAGCGTGACCGAATTCACAGCCTTTTTGTCGATCGCAAAGCTATCGCCGACCATCACGAACGATGCAGTGTTGCTCCAGAAAAAGCTGCTAAGTTACTGGAGTGAAAGCAAAAAAAGGATCTTCGACGTGATTGAGCTTCTCGAGATAAAGACGAGAGGTTTGACGTACGAAACCATGGATACTTTGGTCGAGTTCGTTGCACTGAAAGATAAAAGGGCAAAAGGCGAGTCATTTGACTCGTTCAAAAGCACGCTGAAGCATCTTGACGACTATTTTGGTGTCGAGAACTATTTCGAGTCGAACACCGCAAAGGGGAAGGGTACGAACGGGCAGGCGAATGCCCAACCTGGCACGTCACATCAAGATGTTATGTCTCAAATCAACAACATCGCATCGGAGGAGCACAACGAGCCCTCCATACTGCTTGGGACAGAGTCGGTCGTGAAACGGAAGGCAGAAAGTCTGGACTCGGGTCGCTTACGCAAGAAGACGTCGCCTTTGACGAACGACGTACCCGAGGATGATCCAGGTCTTTCGTTGGTTCTTTCGCTAATGCCCCCGGGTACATAGCTGCCTTCATTGATATAGCAACTAGTACACTTTTTTTCACCATGTCTAATCTGAATCGCAGGAGCCATCATAACTGACTTATTCAGCTGAGAAGACTAACAGAAGAAATCACAGCAACACGAGTTGTGTTCTCAGATGCGTGTGTCTGCACAAGCAAACGACACGTATACTCGTTAACAATATTGTTTGACGTGTCGTACAGTTTCCTGATGAACGTCTCCAGCGATCAGCTCAAATACCGTCAGTGGTTCGCAAAACGAAGATATTCTAGCGTATCTATTCCAGTTTTTGTGAACTCTTGACACCTTACAGAAGCGTGGTCTCATTCTTCAGCAGCCCAGTCGACAACGTCATTACATGGTTCTTCGACAAGTGCAAATTTGAAAAGAGCGTAATGAAGTAGCTCCATCTTGCCTGCTTTAGCCAGGTATTACTTCAGCTATTAACCAAGAAAAGAAGTGCTACTTCGTCTGCAGTGGCCTCGTCCCGTTCGCTGCCGGTCCCTTGTGTCCCGTCAAGGGCGATGTTGTGATTGCCGCCTGCTCAATCGAATGGATTGTCTCTCACACTGTCTTCCAATACGTCGGTCTTGCACTTCGCTTCGTGGTTGGGTCTACGCACGAGACAGCAGAGGATATGATGATCGCTGTCCAAGCTGCACGAGCAAACACTTTGCACAAGGATGAGACCGCAGACCTCGATGACAAGATGTCAAAAGTGAAAGTGTATTCAACCGTGCTGCAGCGTCGGTCCACTTGGATGTCACTTCGTTGCTAGAAAATTTTCTGTACGGCGTACATGCTTGCACGTTTGATCATTTCGACGGGACGGACATCAACATTCTTATGTACGGCTCATGAGCTGGGTCGGATATGATGCTTGGTTTACTCACTCTTGTTTGTTTGGTCTGCTTGCACTTGTCCCTTCTACTTCTTCGAAGACAACCTGGCGAAGGAATTGCTAAAAGCAAACATGATGTGCCAACGCTTTACGTACAATGGACGCGAGCTTTAACCTTTGTGATCCGAACAAGGATTGACGATCGTTTCTCAACTTATATAACTTGCGAGCTGGACAGAGATACGTCGATGTCACGTTAAAGAAGTCCCACATTGAGATTTTTGGTTGACCGAACAACCATGCTGGTGTCGCAATCGATACGAACCCGCAAGTGACGTCGATAGTATCAGATACACGAGGCGCTTGCTCAGGCAACACTACATCTACTAAATAATACTCACAACGATGCGGGATAGGACGATGCACTACTGGAATCCTGCAGCAACTGTGTCTTGGTATCTGCAAATCGAAACAACGATAAGAAGGTGAGCTCGCGTCCGCTGTCAAACGTACACCAGCATGTTGGCAATATAACGTATATCACATGCACCGAGACTTTCATCGCAACCAGAAATATGGTACATACGTCGTCCAGACGATCCTTTAGCAACACCCGGAACATCGCAGCTGTTGACTTCGTGGTCGCCACTCAGTCTTCCAGCTTCAGCAGATCCGTTATGACGCCAATTTTGCTCTTGTACTCCAGGTGTCCTCCAATGATTTCCGATAAATTCACGTTTTCGACACCAGCGATATCGAGAGGCGCAATGCCAGCCGAGTTCAGAGCCCACCCCTGGTAGCGATACATCACACCAAGCATCCAATCATTATCTGAATACCCATTAATTAGCCTCCCGGAGACTACACGGCGAGCGCTCATCCATTCATTACGTGCCATGTGAAGAGGCGATCCGAGCAATACAGCATTCTCTACAATCCCGCACGATTCGTTGACCGTATCTTCGTTTGCCAGTTCTTTCAAGCAGGAGAAAATCAATCTGGCACCCATACCGTACCCAATCAACGTGACGGGACGCAAGCCTTGCTCACGCTTACGCAACGCATCCGCTAGTAATTTACCAGAACTATCTGCAGCGTTCATAGTTACTGTCCAAGCGTTGTCAATGATGTCGGCCAGTCGAAATATCGCCCGTGGAATTGCTACGGCTGCAAACAATGCTGCCAGCGCAGTGTACTTGATAATCTCTGTCGTCGCATATACTGAAACTTGCTCGGCTGCAAATGTACGCATGCATCTACCAAACCGACGCAGTCCTGCTTCCTCCCAAACAAGGCAGTACTGGTCACCATGAGGGAAACGGTCTTTCCATCGCCACGCTTGAAGCGGATTGGGCTTTGTTCCTCGCTCCCACGCAGATGGACAAGCGTTGCTTGCTGCTGTGCTCTTCAAAGTGGGAGAACATGCTTTCGATTCGCTGTTGTGGTTTGCTAAGTCACTACCACGCGCGTCGGTGTGAACTGTCCTCGACAAACGTGAAGCATGACGTAGATCATTCATCTCAGTAAATAGCTCGTCTTCTCGACCTCGACACTGGCCCATGACTCGATCCACCTGGTCCACCTTCTTTAGGTCTCTTTGACCATAGGACGCACTCAAGCCCTCGCTAGTATCCCCCCAAGGTCGACGGAATCCATTTGTCGGCGGATCATCTTCGTCCAGCCACCCCGACACGCAAATGTAGACATTCATGCCATGTCCCGCCGACACGAGATCAAAGCCAACATCATGGACGCTTTTCGTCCTTTTCTCGGTCTTCATACCCATCACTCCCGCTCCAGCTGTTCCAAAGAGCACTGTCGTTGCTGTGACGCCCGTTGCAGAGCCCACAACTGCGCCGATCGTCACGCCTGCTCCTCCCAGCGCTGTCAAACTCGCTGCAATTGCAGGAGTAGCAAGACCTCCTGTCACTGCAAGTAAAGCGCCACCAGTCACAGTTGCTGCACCAATTGCCGCATGGCGTTTCCAGTCCCAGCCTTTTGGTTTCGTTACTTCTTTCTTGGTCAGCAGCATGGCAGTAGCTTCTGCGTACAACGTCTGGCCAATTTTCTCCTCTTCCTGGGTCACCTCTGTCCATTGCAAGTCCATCGCCAGCACAAGTCTCCTCAGTAACGTCCTGGCTCGAGCATCGTAACCCACGTTCTTGATCGTAACCCCCAGCAGCTTCTTGACCACTTGAAGTCGAAAGAAGCGCACGTGGGACTCGTCCAGTGCATCACTTGTAACCGAATTGTTCAGTTGCTTCCTTGCTTCTGATTGGTGCATTTTTAGCGTCGTCAGTTTCGTCCACGCTCGAGAACGTCGAGTCGTGTCCGTGGCTTTTTTAGGTATCACTTGAGCCAGAAAAGGGGCGGGATCTAAGTCGTCCACGAAAGTAGATGTACCACGTGACGGTGTGTGCGTCTTTTCAGCCAATCGCAGCTGTCTCGACATCAAAATGGGTAAAAAGGCCTCGGTTTGGGTACTGGAAAGCTTCAAGAATTTCTCCACCAGTAGCTTCAGGTACGTTCGCGACCACAATATGTCGGTCGAGCCATCGGTGACAGCAGGTAGAAGACAAGCACAGAGACCTGCGACACCACGTTTCTGACTCTCCGAAAGGAAGCCCACAGCTTCTGTTGATTGCATGCTGTAATGAGATAAAGGACGAGCAAAAGGTGCTAGTTTTTGGGGTGATGGACGTTTTCTAAGACGAAATTGACCTTTTCTAAGCGCTCTTTGATGCAATGCAGGCAATGCGATTGGTTATATTTATGTCATGGATGTGGCGGTTGATACTTTCGAAGCTATTTACAATCCCCGCCCTTATTTTCCCCGCCCTACGTAGACATCGCACGTAAGCCACAAAAGCAGCTCTCTAGCCCTCTTTGTATGTCCTTCGTAGACTCCACATCAATTTGATCGAAAAAAGCACTTTATACATAACATGCTATTTTAGTATCGACAAGCTTAAACCGGGAAACACGGCGGAAAACAGCATTCTAGAATAACGTATTGCCAAAATGGACTTGAAGACGTCGAATGCCCAGCGCACGGCTCGATACGTGCATGGGAAGAAGCTCGAGCAGAACATCGACCGACAGACAGACACGAAGCCGTGTCGATGGTTTCTCGACCGATCATTCTATAAGAAAGATAGACGTGAGGTGTAATAGGTGAAATAGATTCTATGTTCATCTCTCGCTTCTGTCGCTCTTGCTGTGCTAGCTAGCTGCAATCTCTCTTCTCCAAACACTCTCTAGCGTCGCCCTCGACTCTTCAAGCAACTCTTTGCTGCCTCCTATGCGTCGCCTAGCACTACCGGAAAGACGCATCCTTTCGCGTCGCCAGAAACTGCTACGACTAGACATGCAATTTCTAACACATTCTACTGCGTCCGTACGCTGTAAATTAATATCTACGATGGGCCGTACGAACAAATAAGTCGCTTTTTACACATGCTCAAGGACACTTTTTCTTACATCGCTTTTTTGTTTGAACGAATGTATAGCGCATGCAAATCAGAAGGAACAGTATTACCGGGACGGCCAAAAAGACGAGTGCAAGTTCACGTTACCGAACATGTACCTGTGCTTTCGATCAAGTGTGATGGACGAAGAAAAGCGGGGAAACGCCACTAGATGCGCTCAATAGCCCCACGTTACGGATGCGTGGGAGTTAAAATAGACGCCTGGCTGGTAAATGGACCTGCTAGAACCAATGGACGCTAAAATTCCAGATACTTGTTCACTTACTCACTTACTCACTCACTTGCTTGCTTGGCAACTTACATTTAGGTCCTCGACTTGTTCCTTGCTTGCAACTCTCCAATGGACCTATTTAGTGCTGTTTTTTTGTTACGGCGAGCGATGGGCCCAATTCTGGATCGCATGCACGGCGTCTTTACCCACCGTCCTTGCGGAGGAGGGCAAACTGATGCCTAGGCGAGACTAGCATTTTCGGAATAGACGTCCAGAAGAAAAAACATAAGAGTAAAGACAAGTCTCGTCAAATGAAGAAGAAATGAACGTTATTATTATACTCATGCATATGGAAGGATCACGTGCGCTGACATGCGACACAGCGCTTTTGGAACTAGCTGGAGCGGCAGAAGTGGTTAAGGAAGGCGCAAAAGATGACGGTAAGTACAGTACACGTAGTACATGGCGACTAGGGCCACTGGTGATTTTGGCGACGCAGTTATACTTTCAGTTGTGTGTATTGTACACAATGTTTACGTAGGGCGGGGAAAATAAGGGCGGGAATGTAAATAGCTTCGATACTTCAATAAGAGTTACGTCCCATAGATGTTGAAGCGTCGCATGGTATTGTTGCACCTGTGTACAGTCAGTCTGCAGTCCAGACAAAGAATTGGAGCGTCGAAAGGGTCCATAACGTAATATATACCAAATAACTACCATTGTCATCGGGATGTAATGGTCATTGCGATTTCCAAACGAGATAGACAATATATAGTGAGTGAGGTCGTTCTCTTTTGTCCAATTGCTTGACAACCTATATGCAATATAAAGCTTGGACATACTTCCGATTATGCCATGACAACAAAATAATGGATACTAATCCATTATGATTTGCCGTAGTCCCCGGGGTCAACCTAGAAGACTCAGCCCTAAATTAAAAATAACGCCTCACCACTGGTAGCCACTCAACCAACTGACGATTCAAATTCCCACCTGAAAAACATTATGCGCAAGATTGTAGATGCAATGTACCCTTTTCAAAGCGTTTCAATTAGACAGCAGAGTCTGTAGCTAGCCATCCACCTTAATCGGTGTCCCTAACAACCTGCCTAGGCTTCTAGATCATAAATACTCGTCCAATAAACGGCTGCATCGATTATCTCTTGCTCTATTTGGACCTAGGATCATGCGATGCAACGATGTGCATGTGATATTTATCACACGATAAGATAAATCATTAGATGCAGAAAGGGTCCACGTTCACCCCTCCTCCTTACTACAGCGACAACACCATCTAAAAATCTCCATAGTTCAGCAGGCAAATCCCTCCGTAATACAGTTCCCTCCTGAATAGTATTCGATACGTTATAATTTATTTCGCGGCGACGAACGGTTTATGAATAATTCTATTTACATAGGAATATGAAATGAGATCCAGTGAATGACTACCAAAACTCCGATAAACCGAGTTTATAAATAGTGTTTATGGCACCCCAATAAATCACCTTTCAAAACGAATGCGAGCAAATATTTATGCGATGTCGTACCACCAAAACCAGTCGATAAACCACTCAAGAGAGAGATTCATGACTGTCTATTACCCGTTATGATTATGTGCTAGAAGTCTGAAATCGTCAAAGCCAGGAACGCAGCACCAAACGCAGCGGTGATATGTGGCACCGTGCTAGAGGTAGTGGTTCGACACTCCACTCTCAGGCAAAAAGCTTAAGATAGGCATGCAACTGAGCTCCTTGAAATACTGTTTATGCTACTTTATGTTCTCGCATAGCCACAGCAATTAATTACGTACAGCCGTAGTCCATAAGCGTACCACGCTGGCAGACGGCGTGGACTGCGCGCCACGAAAAACGGCATCGTTTCGCTCACACCATAAGTGCGTGATGCAGATAGAACACAGCAGGAACCATATCCGTTGCCACACCTGTTCGACCTCCGCGACATCATCTTGAGACTTCTTTAACAATGTAGACCGCTGAAGCCCTAGCATTTCCGAAGCCTGACGGTCGGCACAGTTGCTGAAGTATCCAGAAAAGACACGAGAAGTAGCGATAGCGCCGGTTCAATGTCGGAGGAATTTACCCCAGCATGCACGCGCCTTCGGGCACTCCCAAAACTAGTGTAGTGAAGTCTCAGGCATCCCTTGCTACTCCTGCAATGCCACCCGGCAGCTATTGTCCGGGGGATGCCCCGCGAGATAGAATTGAGTTGCTTGGTAGCGATGCGATACACCGTCCACACTTGAAATTCGGATTATTCGTTGTAATGCTACAACACCTGGGAAGAATGCTGATGGGTCGCCGTCCGTAGCCACATATCTGTGCTTATAATCGAATCCAATCGCTCCATCAATGGCTTCAATGGGAGGGTAACCAGGAGTTTGTGGAGCTGAACCACCTGTCGATCGATTTCCTGACGTATGGAACCATTAGGGACCGTACTGTTCAAGCGTACTGATGATGGCGAGGGTGTGCGTAAAAGACCACTACGTGCTGACTGAGTTGAGTAGCCCAGCTTAAACGCGTACCGTCCGACTCCGTGTCTAGCTCCGGTGGCTCCGTCTCGAATACCAATGCAGCCCGTCGGCGGCATGCTTCAAGCGAACCAGACCAACATCTGACAGTGAACGACCTCTGCGAGTACCCACTATGCAGCCTCGGCGCCCAGTCACCCATTCGAAGTCATGACGAAACGGGGGCATGTCGAATCGACAAAACAGTCTCCAGTCCTAGTTCCAACCGAATCGGTAATTTAGGTGACGCCAACAAAATGGAAGTCGCTCATCGCCGTAACTTGGGCTGGAGATACGTAACACTCCCTTGCTGTAACGGGGGTGAGCCTGTTACATGTAATTAACCATTGATACTTGTTAATTAGAATATTATCATAAAGGTTAATAATGTTCGTGAATATTACCTTAAGCGGTAATATTCAGAACACTCACCGATTGGCTGATATGATTCACTATATCAGCCAGCTCTAGCGGTCCAATCAACGATGGACGTGCGCAATGAGTGGTGAGCAAGACTTTAGCATACATTTTTGTAGATAAATATAATTAAGTTAGGACTACGACATAGGTTAATGATTAGAACTTAATTATATTTAATACAGTTTTACTTTTACCAACAACTAGACTGTCTCTAGTTGTTTACCTTCCTTTGCACGTTTGCTTAGAGGTAGCGAGGCACCACTAGCACTGATGTCGGTGATAGTAGCTCCATACTGGTTGTACAGTGTGTTGCTCCGGTGCCCCGTTACACCTGCCGCGACGGTGGGTGGGCGGTGGTGGGTGTGCACGTTTTTGAGTGATTTGTTTTATGTTGCAATAAATATTTATATAACGACAAATTTGTCGAGACGATTTTTTGGTCTCGACAGATTTATGGTGCTCATAAACGGGTTTATAAGTGTGACTTATGAGGGTGCTATTAACACTATTTATAAACTCAGTTTATCGGGGTTGTGGTAGTCACCCAGTACACGGGGGTGCAGCTTTAGCGAAAAGAGGTCGAGAATATACCCTGCTACACACCGATACAACTTCCCGGAACATTTTAAGCAGACATTGATTTTTTCATCACTAAAAAACAAACAAAATCCATTTATGTTACTACTAGGTAAACCTCCAACGCTGCTATAGAATGGTCGATCCCCACCACACGATCTAAATCCGTCACTGTAGAAAATGCTATTGTCGCACATGTGCAGTAACAAGGCTATGCTGTCAAGAGAAGTCGGACAAAACAGAACAAAACTGGAGTAGAACAAATGTAATTAATTTGGAATAAAATGATGGGGGTGTCATGTTAATATTTTGGTTGGATACTGGTAATCAAACTCGTTATACAATAACCTCCCTTTCGATTTTAGAGCGTGCAATATGTTGCTGTATATCCGAAATCGGCACGGATCGCACTACCCCGCATGTACCAACTAGTGTACTGATGGAAAGGAGTCGGCCTTGTGTGCAGTGCATGTTGAATTTTGACTACAACTGGGCGATCATCTCAAAGTTCGGCACACAGAAAATCGTAAACGAGGACATCCCTGCAAGAAAAAATAATTGAAACCCGCAATCGGAAAGCGTAGGTAAGCTTTTGAAAGGACTCTAAGCAAACTACAGCAGCGCATCAGCAAAGTCTACATAAATTTGCTGTACAATCCAGACAGCTGGCGAAAAGGGGTGTTTAAAGTGTCCCTAGCTCTTCATATCATGTTAAACCAATGTGACATTAATTATTGTGAAACGTGTTATTCAATGTGTACAAAGAACTAACAAACCATACGGATAGAACATCCGACCGTATGATACATGCTTAAGGATAGTCGATGATACTTGTATACCATGTTTCTCAATCTCGTACCAGCACTACAACTATAGCTTGATTTACAGTGAGCTAAACCTTTATGTACGTATCGTGCATCACACATAAGCGTAACCTACTGATTGCCTAAACTGTGACATGTTCTGAGAAGATTATCTCCGTGCGCTGGCGGTAAACAGGTAAGCGACAAAATGGTGAATGTTAAGAATTGGACCGCCACACCTTATCGTTCGCTAACAACCACTTGTCTTTAAATAGAACTGGAATGAACTTCATTTAGCTAAGTAAATAGGAGATAACGACATCATGGCTGTTTGCAGAGTCATTAAGCACCTGAATCAATTTGGATGCACCGTACCAGAGGAGAAACCGAGATAAGGACAGCAAGATAGAGGAAACGGATAGGATAACTCAAAAACGAGGCACTAACTTGACTGTAGTCGATTACCTTTAGCCCGCACAAGCGTTCGTGGTGACTCGGTCGTTTATGGTCGTGGGCTCGGATCAGGAAGTGGGAGATCATTTATTTTAGTACTGCAAAATACAACTCTACCTACGCCTACATTTACTTCAAAGTAAATCCACTTGCCGCTTCGGCTATATACTAATCTTTTGTGTGCTTCGTCAATAAATGTGAAGAAACACCCGATATATTGACCACGATAACGTCCACATAAGCCTTAATCAGGCCGCCCTTTCCGCCATTATTACGTGGTCGTCTATAATGTGCCATGCAACGTTCACCTCTGGTGGTGTAGCTCACGAGTTTAATATCGTTATTGCTTTGTCGTTGGCCTCCTCCGCTATTCCTGACGCTGTCGGTAATGCTCTGTATACACTGATGAATCCATCGATGACACTCCCATCCTTCCGTCCCCCCTCTATCATGGAATAGTGAAGACCCTCTTCCGGTCGAGTCATTCAGTAGTCAAAGATACTTTTTCGGACCGTCAAGCAGTGCGACGTGGGTTAAGGTTTCCCGTTAGCATTCCGCACAAGAGTGCGTGGCATCAGGCGCATTCTACTCTGTTTCTCGCGAGAAAAATACTTTTGAGGATGCCAAGGACGGCTGATGCGCTTGTGAAAACGCCTAACTAAAGACGTTAGCTATTTGTATGACCTCGCGATCCACAGTGATAAACTGTGCCAGAAGATATGGCCTTATCGAAGCTCTCTTCAAACAACGGCCAATGGCCACCTCCGACGCATAAACAAGATAATGTTGTCGATAATATTGGAGAAGGGGAGTGTGTGGTGAAAAATGGAACACCATGGAACCAGGGTTGTCCGGGTGCATCAATAAAGGCTACTCTGCAGATATGTGCGCTTATTGATGATAGCGTAAAATGCATTTTAACGCCTCCAGCTTCCAGTCAGTCAGGCGCGAGGCATCACTAGCTCAATTGGTAATAGCAAAGCAGATATATCGTTGTCTCGAGTAGAAGCTATGATGTGTCATTTTGATCGTTTTCTTAACATTTGCTGACAAATAGTTGATATAAGTATAGTGGATCACCTAAGAGACATGAAGGTGCGTTCAGCAATACGCGAAGAATTGCCTCTATCCAGAACCTTATTACAGATGTAAAATATACGGGAATAGACAGTATCAGGGGTACTAACCTTTACAAATGAAAGCCGGTCTGATACTTTCCCTTTTATTCGTATGGCTTCATCGACAGGTTTTGGTGGCACGATATTGCTCAAGTATATACTCGCACACGTTTGAAAATGTAATTTAATCGAATTTTCTATACACAGTTGATAAATTTAGTTCAGCGATGTTTTCATAGTCATTTGTTTCCTTGTATGACTCTTGTTCCTTGATTGGGCACCTTCAGCTGTCAGTATACCTTAACTTTCTGTATAATCAAAATACCCTATTTTCTTACACTTACAAAAATGCTCCACAGCAGCAAAATAATAAATCAGTAGAAAACTTGAAGGAATACTACTTTTCGTTAGGTCACCTACATGTTGTAGTTCAGCGACAACCGAGATAATTTTGAGACTGATGTCGTTAGATTAAGAAAACTGCTACGATTGGTTGCATGTATCGGCTGCGGTTGATTAAGTAAAATGAAATATTTAAAAGACCACGACGAACTTTGAATTAATCATGGTAAACTATACCTGTATAGACTAAAATTCGAACTAGAAACTAAATTGGATCAAAAACTTCCCCATTCGCCATAAAAGGACTTCGCCACCATATTGTCGTAAACGAACTTCCATTACAAAGTTATCCTACAGTACTGTACTGCTGTGGGGTTTTCTGCGTATTAGTTTAAGCGAAAGTTATGCTGGTTTTTTAATCGGTGTACAAAAAGATAAGTTATACTCACTACTGGAGTTGCCCTTCAACTCTTGGTATTTTGTCTTTGACGTGCACACGTGAGGTGGTCGACATAAATCCGCATGATTTTTGTGTACAAATATGCGTGGCCACCACACAATGATGCTTAAACAACGTCTTCAGCAGCTATGGACTACATGCGAGTGCTCTCGACGCGCAAAAATTGGTGGCGGGTCTGTTCTCGGCTCTCGGGATGCTCGTAATGTATCAACTGAAAGCAACAATGAAGATTGGAGTGATCTCAGCAACGTTATCAAGGTCAAATCTCAATATTCTGCTTTGTAAGCTGATTTCGACTCGTTGATTGAACCTCATCTTGTATCATAACTTCTTGCAGGAACTTCGCAATATATCAAAAGAGAACGAACTAGAAGGAGCGATGGTGGATACAAAGCTACTAAAAGAGCTGGGCTACGGCGCATTAGTCATGGCGATTCGTAAGAAACATGGTGGTATTGTAGAGGTGGCGACCAAGATGGGGGCGCATAAAAATCACCAGCTCATCGACGTGCACAAGAAACTGGGAGCACGCCTGAAACGCCGGCAACAACGAAATGAGCGTCTTGGTCGACACAACTTTTATAAATGACAATTGTTATGGCACTGACATTCCTTCATCTCATCTTACACACTTAGCTATGGCAACGGTCAATTTTTCCTTAATCACACACCATCCACCAGACACCACGACTGGCTTCGTCTGGTGCAATTACTTGTCTGGCGTGCTTTTCTCGAAGAGCACAAAGAGTCAGATGCGCAGCATTTGTCCACGTGTAAGCCACAAACTTCTTGCTAGTTTCTTGGTTGACATATTGGCCGCTACCGGACCGACGACAGGTGTCCGTCTATTTGATCAAGTCTACAAGGAAGTTCATCTTTTATCAATCGGCCTTGATGTGCGCACTGCATGCCATTGAGGTAGGAGCGCACGATCACGAACTCTCAACGACTTGGAAGCGAGATCACGACTGGCGCACTGGTTAGTCTATAGACTGATTCTCACTTTGAAGTATCTGCAAGATCGTTAAGTGCATACTCAAAACTGACACCAGGCTCTCATGATTGCACGTGTCGTGTGGCTAAATATTTACGATGACTTCAATCGATGATAAGAATTTCAAAGTAGCATTTTGTGGAGCATCGGACGTCGTGGATATTGTCCACGTAGATTTCGAGTTCGTTACCACGCTTCCCGACCACGTATACAACAGTCGTTTAGCAGCAATGTAGTCGTCGTGTCAAATCGACAGGCCGAGCAGGTTTTGAATGTGCAATGAACGAAGTTGTGAACAAAATTATCCGTAAGCGACACGAAGAAGGCACTGTACTACACGTCCAAAACAAGTCCTTTGTCAGTTTGCGGGTATACCAGAGGATCAAACAGCTGCAGTTGGTACACGAAGACGTAATGCTCCAACTCTGGATAGCCGGGATCCATAAGTCGAGTACTTGATTCGCCAAATACGGTAATGTAAACTTTCATTTTAATGCACACGACCAGATTAGTGCACTCAAATGTTTTTATCCAATACTTTAAGCAAGAAAAAAATTAAGTGTTTTGATCGGATCGCTCACCCAACCTTTTAAGCAAACAAATAGTAAGACTAAATAGTGCACTAAACCGAAAGGAAAAAAATTATAAGTTTTGTCTTCTGGGAATGTATGTGGGCTGGTATTTTGTTTAGAAAATTCGAAAAAATATATGCGAGAAAGCCCTACTTCTGCTGATTCGAGTCATACCTTTTCCTTTTCGATCAACTAAAATGCTAAGCTGCAACGATCGTTCTCCTTATGCATCCAAAAAGCTGCACAAAACTGAAAGTTTACGTTACGACGCCCTCGAGATGTAGGTAAGCTTCAAACGTGCCGGATTCGACTATGATGGTAAGCCGAATGATTGATACAAAAAGTATCAGAGAAACATCACGACGATCCAGAAAACTCCTGCCGCGGAACATAGGACTTACAGAATGTCTTCCAGACACCTTATCCAGACGCCAATCTCATTTCTTTCGTTGTACTATTGTTCTATTCCTATGAATATTCCAATTCTCGACAGGAGGCCTGGACAGTTGGCAAGAGTACATCATCCGCTCGGCCATTCGCTTCGTGATAGCACATTCATTCGGCGCAGCACTTTTCTTCCCGAGGCTCATCTCTCCAAAGTCGCATACCGTCTCCATAATAAAGCGACAACATGGCTTGTCAGTACGCTTGCATCACTCGCCAATAATTGAGCATCAATTTTCAGCCTTTCTGTGGCGATATCAGCTCTTAAGATCATGCATTGTAATGGCGCAGTATCCCATTAATATCACATCGCCGCCGCGAACCAGCAATCTTTCGCTGAAGTCAACCCACTCAATAAAAATGAACCACACTTGCTTTGCACGGTGTCGATCAGATTACCCAACAATTTCAGGTTACGTCCGAGAATTTGTTGTTTTCTTATGTACAAACGTGACTGGCGCGTGCAAGTGTCTGCATTCATACAACACTCGCACGCGCCACGCTTCGCTTCGCTTGAAACAATACCGTGTCGCTGTAAGCAACACCAAGGTTTGATGTTGCTTTTAGTTGTACGCGCTTGAGAAACGAGGTTTGCCGGCCGTCTGATGCAACGGAGTTAGCCCGTTGCGTGTCTCTGCTCATTCGCACAGCTCGGCAATGATCGCATGAGCTACTTGTCGACCCAACAAGTTCCAGCCAGTCGAATTCTTGACTACAGGCGTTGCTTTCGATGCACGCTCTAAGCTGTGTCTGAGTGGCCGACCTTCAAAATACGGTCAGCTTACGTCGCTCCACCAAGCCTACGCTGCCTATCGTTAAACGACACAATATGTGCGAGATAGAGATAATGGTGCTCTAGGGTCTCACCGTCGTACTAATTATAAAGCCTTCGCTATAGATTCTGCAAGTTTCGAAGCTACTTGAAGCTCGCTCGAAATTACGGCGAAATGTCTACGTTGCTCATACAACTAGTGCCCGCGATGGCAAAGCCACACACACATCAAAAGCTTTCTTTCCTTTCCCTCCATTACCATATTAATAGGTACAAATTCCTGACGCTTCGAACCGTCTATGCCGCGAACAGATCCTATTAAGAATGCGGACTTTAATAACCCCAGCTCTCGTGCGGTCTCCTGGTGGTGGACTCTTTTGTCACTTCAGTTATTGTCGGGAGCTGTCAATGTTTAGCGATCTCTCAGGACACTGTGAAAGATTAGGCAGAGAACTGTTGCCTTAAAAACTTGTGGTTCAGGCTGTCAGGCTAAACGCGATTCAGCACAGTCGTTGTGATCTGCAGAAAAAGATCGACCGGACGGATCGACAGGATCGTTGCAAAGAACCGGCACTCCTTTTTGGGATTTCTTGCCCGCATTCAACACACAACGTGGGCACGTGATCACCGCATACGTACGTTATTATCCAGTAGCAGTTCTACTTAAGCATCAGGAGCATCCTGACGACGCCATGGTTGATGAAGGCGCTGTCCAACAACGGCAATCTAAACACGAGAACTTCTGGATATTAACAACTGCCATGAACACCGCATAGTTTTGTTGTAGACAG
>JH597777.1:386880-403796 GCA_000173235.2 Hyaloperonospora arabidopsidis Emoy2
GGCTTGAAGACGAAAGTCCGTCCCCCGAGTTCGCTTGGGTGCTCAAACTGAAAGCCTTCAATAGAAGGTGGTCGTTAGTGAAGCTCAAACGGTTGTAGGTGGAGGCGTTAAGGGGAAGTAATCACGGCAAGTCCCCGATCCCTCCAATGTGCCTACTCAACAAGTGACACGGATCAGCGTAAGCCGTGGCCACAAACAGGTGCAGTAGCAAACCACTAGGACCGAGGGTGGAGTACCAGCAATGGAATAAAGGCGCAAAGCCTAAAAGGCAAAATAGAGCAAAGGCCTGCAAGGGTAAAAGGCAAATCGAAAAGCCAAAGGCGACAAGCCGAGAGGCAATAAGCCAAAAAGCCGAGCCAAAAGGAGAAGGTCCAAAGGAGAAGGATTAAAGTCGAAAGCCAAGAGGATACGTTTAACGAAGAAAGTCGAAGGCAATTTTCTGCAGCCAAAAGCCTAAAATGGGAACTTACCGTATCTAATAGGAATAGGAAGGACCCAATTCGATGATACCGCATTCAAACTTGCGCACAGTCACTAATAGCTTCACCCTTCGGGCTAGCAATACATTTTATAGGACATACACATGTATAGGAACGAACGTATGAACCAAAATGTATAATTAAATCTATCTGGAAGATAAAATCGTTCTAAATCATGTCAATTAATAAAAATGAGCTACCTCATGTTGAGTATTCCTGGCCAGCTCGGTCAACCTCAACTCTTCTACCTTTCGTGGCGGCAAACTCTTCGATTATATGATTTTGTACAGCCGGTCGTACGAGCATGGTATGACAGCCGGATGTCGAATGTGTCGAACTCTTGATAGCATGACAAAAGTTAATCCAAGAGTTCTCTCTCTCTTTCCCAAATTAAAAACAACACGGTCCAATGTCTGCCCTTGACTCTTATGTAAGGTCATTGCATATGAAAATCGGAACGGGTATTGTGCTCAATTGTGTTTGAATCATCAGAAAAGAACTTAGAAGCCAACATTGGAATCCATTTTCTCTGCCTGTCACTATCCACGAAAAATGGTGGACCAATGTAGTCGTACCACTCCTCAACAATAAAGATTGGTACATCAGTGATGGCTTGACCGTTCTTATAAATGATATTTTGGACCACGCCCCTGCATCCATTTGTTAGCCCGACGTCCTGCCAAATATTAAATGTCAAATTCACCTGTGCTCCAACAGCAAGATACAATGAGTTCTTCAATCCTCTGAAGTTATCAGAAGTCATTGAATTTTCTCGGGACGAACTGTTAATTGCTATTATTTGTGTGATAGGGTTCCCGATTTTGTTCAATTTTTCTGCATTGTAGCGATCGACTCCAGCATTTTCAGCAGAAAGTCTCACAGCATCCTTGAAATCTTCCTCAAATGTAACGCCAATATTTGACGGTGATCAAGTCATTAGGATCTCCCACTGAGACTTAGATACAACCCCATCCTGAAGACCATTAAGTAGACTCAGAAATTGAGCTTGAAGAGGGTCACCTAGATCCTCTTGTTGCCGGAAAACCTGGTCCAATCTAACAACCTTCTTGAAATTTTCATATGCAATTTCTCCTTGCAAACAAAAAATGGTTTATCTGAATGTCCATACAGAGGTGTCCCACCAACAGGAAGTAGTTGTCCCGGATCTCCAACTAGTATCACATTAATACCACCAAAAGACACGTCGCGTCTTCCCTTAGCTTGACGCAATCGTCTCTCACTTTTCCCATCAAGTCTAAACTGACCATAGAGTACTCGTCAATAATCACTACGAGAACTTTGTTGAACCTGTCTTGAATCTTCTCCAGCTATTCTACTTTAAGCTCCACGAAAGACCGCGACCTCGCCTCAACAGGTATCGAAAATAATGAATGTAAGGTAAATTCACGAATTAAAATTATGCTTTGGCCGTAAGAGATCCACGAATAACATCATCACGACCAAGTGCTGTAGAAATACCGCATATAGTGTGCGACTTACCATTCCCTGACGTTCCATTTACAATAGAAAACGTTGATATTTATTGCGCACAGCTTCAATAACCATATCAAAGCATAACATCTGCTTTTGATTTAAATCGCGACAAGTAACAGCTGGGAGTTCAGCATGCGAGAAATCTGAAGGGTATTGTTTGATCATAAGGTTCAGCCATTTTGAAGCATTTGCATAAGATGTCTCGGTGTAACTCAACTGAATGTTTGCGTGCCAATCATAGTTGGGGTCAACAAGTGGTTGAGATAGGATTTGTAGCCCACTACGTGGAAAAATTCCAGCTGCTACCATCCATTGCTCAGGTTATCCAAGTTCATGTTCACAGTCCGGTTATTTTATTAGCTCATAATCACCCCTATCCCCTTCTTCAACCAGCAATTTCCGAAGCTCAACATCCTCGCGACAATATCTGAAAATATTAGCATCAGCTGTTTCCAGAAAATTGTTCCATCTGTCTTCGGCATCATCTTCATTATCCATCTCCTCATGGTCTTCAAAAAACCAAGACGAATATTTGATCAAGGATTACTTACAGAAAAGATTGTAAGTAGGTGATTCGCTGTTTTCACTATAACTTGGAAAGGTAACAACGATCGTACTATCCGGTTTTTAACATTTGACCAATTTGGTACCCTTGATCGCAAAATTCCAGCAAGATTCAATAAAGTTAGGTTGTAGCTCCAAGTTTAAATTGGGATAGTCGGGCTGAATTTGTGCAAGTTTTGCAAAAAGAGTCAGCAAGTTGTCCGCAATGATAACCTCCCCGGTTGTTTTGTCAATGCGCAACTGTTGAGTGCTGACTTCGAGTGATTGGCTCACAAAATTAAACGATGACTGGCAGTGCTTACCACCAAATATCATCCTAGAGGCTTCACTACCTCCCACATCTCGACAATCAACGCACTGAATCATTAGAGACCTCAACTTCGACATTGAATTATCGGAATCCTGTGCGTTTTGCATCCTAGACCTGTAAATATTTTGTAAAGACCTTCCACGTTTTCACCCTTGGATGCATTATTAACCATATAGACTACAGCAGCGTGACGATCAAGAATTAGCTGAAGGCCACGTTAGCTCTCCAATGCTGGTGCATAACCCGGTTATGCATATTTAACCACGGGTCGTTTCTTTTCAATGCAATTTTAGCACACACGGAGGAACCGACTTCTTCAAATCAATAGTCGTACCACGTTGAAGTTGAATCTGATAATTAAATTGAAGCCCATTTTTCCCTTTTTAGACTTGCAATATCCGTCGGGGCGACAAATGTGGCGCTGCAGCAATTTGAGAACTCCAGATAATTCGCATCCAGAGAATCAGGATTGTCTAGAAAATCTAATATGTTTTTGGTACATGGATGAGGATCCGGAACGGCCACAGAATCAAATATAAATCGAGACCGATAATTCATTGCTGTCAAAAGGGTATCAGCGTAAGTGATAACATTTCTGCTCTGCGAATTTCCCGCGAATCGAAATTTCCTTAATTTGTTCAAAATAATCACGATTTGAGACAGAATTTTTTTATCTGTTCTTTAGCCATTCTTCCACTATATTTAGTAGCGACCAACCTCGGAATACCAAAATTATTTTTAGCTTGACTACATCATGCGCTTGAATCGCGGTTCGAAACTGCCCTTCATAGCGGTGCCATATCCATTCAAAGTCAAGAACATCCTTTAAAAAGCATCGAAAGAAATCATCGATCAGAAAAGTACCAGTCGACCAGATGTGGATTTTTGGCAACACTACGATAGCGCCTATTCAGTTCCACAAGTCCACCAGGCATCAGCCTATGAAGGTCCTCCCAATAGTAGTCAGCAAAGCTTAACGTAAAAAAACGCGGTACCATACCCTTTCTGCTAAAAAAAATTGCTACGAATCTTGACGTCGGGAAACCAGCAAGCGTCGGAGCCAGTAATATTTACTAGATAAGCAGTGAGCCTTTTCATCAAATTATCCCAACTGTTGTCGAGTATCATTTGGCGTAAATCGATATTCGTCAGAGCTGCATCTCCGTGATTTTTCTTTAGGTAAATGGTAGATTGCGATAGCGTTCAATGACGTCTTATCCTGTCGTTCATCCAAAATCTAAATCGATCATGATCCACAAAAGGGTAATATAGATTTCCAGTAAGAGGATCCAGTTCGGCAAAACGAAGGAGGTGAGCAGTTGCATCAGTCTCGGATACGGCAAACTGTCGATCAGGTTTGGTAGGGTCTGCAAAGCCAAGAGGAAATAATTTTACAAAAGCCATAGTGGCTATTGAAGGTGTCTCGAACTCTTTAATTGGCTGAGGCTCAGCATCAGACCATGCAAAAGCCCGGTGCAAACGATCAACTTCCAGAGGTTCATTGCCAGTATCCTGAACGAATGAATGATATGGTGCTTCATCCTCATCATTCATATCGATGGGATTAGGACCTTCGTCAGCTTCCACAATTGCATTATCTTCGACAATTACTTCGGAAAGTTCTTGTGGTACATCATTTTCAGGTAGCAGACTGCAATTCTCCTGGATGAAGGTGATGTTCCTCCTCACGAATTCCAGGTGGTGCTGTACCAAAAATCCCCCAACCGCTTGTACCCGTGCTCGATTGACCTACGTGTTGTCCTGGCCATTACGTTTTACGATGATAACGGGGATCTTGTCAGCTAGACGAGGCACTTCATTAATAAATGCGGCAGGTTCTTGTCGAAAGTTGGCAACATAACCACGATGGATATTCTGATCAGTCTTGAGCTTGAAAACAGACACCACAGGTAGAATAGACGACAACAGCATTTCTTCAACCATTGTCAGCTTTCTCAAGAGAACTTTCATGTGAGCAGGTATTAGAGAATTACCAGGTATCATGTCGTTTGCACTTCCAGTTCCCCCCCCCCCCAGCAAAACCTATATGAATTCGAAGATTTAAATTAGTAAGTAATTGAGGTCTATAGAAACCGCAGTATAGTAAATCTCTCACGCAACGTCTGCAAACATAATTTGGAGATGCATATGTCACATCGGTAGTGGGACACAGTTCGCGACAATTTGAACAATGGCCTTGATTGTACTTTTGCATGTCCAAATGATACCTTCGCATGGCTTTACAGCACCAAACTTGTTCATGAAGAGGACCATTTTTAGCCGCATCAAACTGGTCCAGATATTCGGTCTTCGAAACCATATCGATAACTGGTACGGCTGCATAGTTTCTGTGTAGTATTCTTCTAGCCTCCCTGTCTAGGAGACTTGTAAGTGGTTGCTGATCTTCCGACTCTGTAGCACGACGAGCAGCACAAGCTATGAAATTGAAGACGAGTCATATATTCGCACATAATGTTATAATAGATACAATATGTTTGATTATATAGACCTATAAATAGCACATATATACCTCGACTATCTCGAGAACGCCTAGCTTGGGTTTCATCTTCTGTTTCAATATCGCGGCGTGCGGTGTTTGCTAAACAATTTATTAAAATAGATTTAGGTATAATTAAACACGTCCAAATACATCAAGCATACACAAACCTTGACTATTCCGAGCATGTCTAGCTTGAGATTCAGCTTCTGTTTCGATTTGGCGACGTGCAACGGTTGCTAGTCAATAATTACAAAAATGTTTCGATAATAATTAAAAACATGCGCAAATACATCAAGCATGTACAAACCTTGACTGTTCCGAGCATGTCTAGCTTGAGACTCAGCTTCTGTTTCATTATGACGGCTTGCGGCGGTAGCTACACAAACATTAAAATATATTTCGATAATAATAAAAAGAAAATGTGCAAATACTTTATGCATATACATACATAGACTGTCATGAGCATGTCTTGCTTGAGTCTCAGCTTCTGTTTCAGTATAACTGCTTGCGATGGTTGCTTGATAATGTCGAGGAAAATGTATAAGTATTAGGCAGAAAAAAAGATTTATGGCAACGTATCATTCGCAAGTTCTTGAACTAATCACCACATACCCAGATAGTCTTGAGAAAGGCGAGCTTGTCCTTAAGATTCTGTTTCCGCTGCGCGCATGGCTCTCATATCTACAATTATATAGATAAATAGAGATGATTAAGTTCTTGATTGTATATAATTCAAAAACGTATGGTATAAACGTTTTAATATACTTTTGACACGATTTAAGATCATTTATTTATAAATGCACGAATAATGACATTGTAATAAGCCATAATTGTACAACACACAAAAATACAGATGAAGAGTATATATGAAGGTGAAGACAATAATTGTCAGCCCAAAATAACTTGCCTGCTGCCGCCTGTTCACGAAGAGCAATTGTAACGGTGTCACTCAACGATGAGGCACTTCTGGCGCGGTAACTTTGGGCGCGCCGCCTATTCAGACGACGTCGCTTACTCCTTGGCGACTCTGGAGACCCCGGCGTATCTACAGGGAGAGGCCTTCTCCCCATCCTTAGTTCCAGTAGACGAGTATCTACTTGCTTGACTGCAACTGGTGCTACCAATGTTGATTAAATTATGCCAGATGTGCAACCACTTCTTTTTTGAACTCTGAAGGGTCGTGCGTTTTCGTTTTTAATTTTTTTTGCCCCGTACGACCTTTGAGTTAGTCACATGCGTGCGTTAGTCGTGCGACTTTTAATATTTATTTGGTCGAATTTTTTTTAGTACCCTATTTAAAGAGTTACACCTATCATGCTAATCGACATATGAGGGAGGACAGGCTAGCTCGCACTTAGTACGGGTAAGGTACATCTAACCTTGTTTACGGACAAATAGACACGCACAGAGATAAGTACGATTAAAAAGTTCGGTATTCAACCTTGCGCACAGTCACTAAGAGCTTCACCCTTCGGGCTCGCAATAAGTCGTTGAAGTTGGTCATTCCAATTGCCTTTGCTACAACTATAGCGAGAAACCTGAGCTGTGCAGATCTGGATCCGCGCTGGCGAAATCCATTGCCGAGTAATGTCGATAATAAAATTCGAAAAAAATCGTGTAAATGTCTTGAATAATATATCGCGCGCCCTCTGCAACCTAATAAAATCCAGGAGATAAGTTTAGAGTCAAGATTCGAATGAAACGCTCGACAAGGAAAGCGCAAGCACCAAGAAATACGTGCATTAACGGAGAGAGCTTCAACTGCGCGGTCGATGTCGACAACGACAGTGTCTGGTTGTCCGCAAGCGTCTATCGTATTTCACAGGTCAACTTGAACGTCGGTTCGAGTAAAACGCAAGAAACCGACCATCCAAGGATCCACTTGTACAGGCTATTAACATTGAGAAACTCGACTGGCCACTTTATTCGAATCAAGTGGGACGTAACGTCCCGTCCCCCTGCAGAAAAGGCACTTGACGTACAACAAAGACGCGAAGACTTGATATTCTTCTATAAATTTCTGCGACAGCCGGAGCCGGGTGCCGCAAGTCGCAACGTCCGAGCGATTGAAGTTTTCTTACAACGCCACGACCAAAGGACAAAGAAGGAGCGGCTGGCATAATTGACTTACTCTATGCAAGTTGCAGTCGCCCCTCATCGTCCTTGAATTCCACCCCGTCGTTGTCGATAGAACTCCCAGTTCTTTAGCCGCCACCCCATCCCCCATTCCCTCCCCCCTGCCATGCGCGTGATCCAAGAGACGCATCGCCTCGAGTGCGAGAGTCGCCGACGTGCGTCGCGTCGCTCGCAGTTTCGGAAATGGCTCGAGTCCAGCACGAGTCAAGACAGCGAGCGAGAGGAACACGGTGTGGAACCTCCACTGGAGCAGCAAATGGACGGTGCGTTTGCGCTGTTTGCTGCTCGTCGACCCTCCACCATCGTGTCGCCTCTCCTCCCGTCGAGTCTGAAGAAGGCGCCGTCGCCTCTCGCAGTCAAGTGGAGCTCGTACATTGAAGCCATGGGCCTTAAGGACACGAGGGACAAGCATCGCCACGTACACTTTGATGCTAAAGATGCAGAGTACTACGATCCAATGGAATGGACGAAAGACGAGAAGAGTCGGTGCTATTACTCGAGCCAGAAACTGGACGAGATGGAGACGCTGTCGAGGCAGCACGGGCACCGTGGGGTGCGCTTCACTGACCAGCCGGAGGACACGATACTTAAGCAAGGCTTTCTGAGCTTGCCGGTGAGCGCGCCATTTTTACAAGCCAGACGGTACTACTGCTTGCTTCGAGGCCATCAGCTGCAACTCTTTAGTTCTGCAGTACACGCAGGTAGGAACTCGGGACCAAAGGAGCAGCTCACTGTTCTACGAGTACAGGACTGCCAGACGCTCTCGATGCCGAAGAAGTTTGCGCTGTTTGGTGCGGAGCTCCCTTCGCAGATGAGTTTAATGTTTTACGTGATCAAAGCCAATGGCGAGCGCGTGATTTTGACCGCCGATGCCAAGAGCTCCAAGCGCAACTGGGTGCACGCACTCACTCGACTCACGTACGTGGGTGAAGGCGAGAGCTGTACCAGCACTCCGGTGCCTCGGACTCGCTCGAGCTCGGCCCCGATGCTGCCGACGAGCATCTTGTCTCCCGTGCTGGAAGCTGAATTGGAAGAGGAAGTGTACGGCGGCATGACGGCGGTTGGGTCTCTTAAGATGGAAAGGAGGAGCAGCTGCACGGCCATTTGCTCATGATGGTACTATGTATTTTTGTAGGAATTGATTTTTGTAGGAATTGATTGACACGAACTGACATTTTGTGGTTATTAATGTACTCAAGGCTTCAAGCGGCAAAGGGAAAAGCATCGGACAGGATAAGTTTAATGTTACACAAAAATGGTGAGTATGGATCTCTGGGATAAAGCATTTTTATCGTTTTGGTCGGGTCATAAATATGTTTTTAAGAGAAGACGTGTACAACATACCAATACATTCCTTCTTGTAACGCTGACACTATAATCAGGCTCGGCACGAAAGTCACAATCTACTTTTTTTAAATAGGTTTGTGTGCTTGCGGCGCACTAAAAGGGTTCTTGGCGCAAATAATTTAGGGGAGCGCGCTCTGGAGCTCGCCCTTTGATATAAGTAATCCAGTTCACAGAAACGGATCAAGTTGCAAAACACTATACAACATCAGCAGTCGCTGAAGAACGAGTATGATGCTGTTAATGTCTAAATTAACCCAGTACAGTATACTTGGGCAACACGATCAGCCTTTGCTTATGAGCGTCCAGTATTTACTAACATGATAATTTTCACCTTTGATCGATTTTAAGCCAGTCACGTGCGCGCGTCACAATAGTGACCTTGCCAAAGAGTGACTTCGGATATGCCTATACACCTACGAGAAGGGAACAGACTAGATCACACTTAGTACGTGGAAGGTACACCTAGCCGCGGTATTTACAGACACACAGACAGACACACAGACACACACAGATAGGTACGATTCAAAAGCTCGGCATTCAACCTCGCGCACACTCACAAATAGCTTCACCCTTCGGGCTCGCAATTATTCAAGAACCTGCCTGTTAAGTGCGCTCTACCTATGCTCGGGTACCTCCAGAGGGAAAGTCTCCAACGTACAGAAATGGAGTTGTACAACTTTTGCTGTAAGCAGCATCACAGTAACCTTTAGTGGTCAGCGAGTGCGTAAATTATGTTGTGCTCAAGAAAAGCTGACAACTGGGAAAGGTAGCTACTGTCAAAAAGCCTAACAACACGGTGTATCGCTTGTTCACACAATTAACAATAAATTAATTTGTTTTTTATGTTTTCAGGTAAATAGACGTGCGAGATTGCTAGCCTGTACGATAATGTCCCCGTTGGAAGTAGCTGACACATATTGCAAAATGCCTGAAACAGGTTCATTTGACGATAGTAAAACCCACGGATTCGACCACGCCACGTTTGCGCAGAAGAATAAGGAACGACTGCAAGCAGACCAAACAAACAAGGGTGAGTAAACCAAGCATCATATCCGACCCAGCTCATGAGCCGTACATAAGAATGTTGATGTCCGTCCCGTGGAAATGATCAAACGTGCAAGCATGTACGCCGTACAGAAAATTTTCAAGCAACGAAGTGACATCCAAGTGGACCGACGCTGCAGCACGGTTGAATACACTTTCACTTTTGACATCTTGTCATCGAGGTCTGCGGTCTCATCCTTGTGCAAAGTGTTTGCTCGTGCAGCTTGGACAGCGATCATCATATTCTCTGCTGTCTCGTGCGTAGACCCAACCACGAAGCGAAGTGCAAGACCGACGTATAGGAAGACAGTGTGAGGGACGATCAATTCGATTGAGCAGGCGGCAATCACAACATCGCCCTTGACGGGACACAAGGGACCGGCAGCGAACGGGACGAGGCCACTGCAGACGAAGTAGCACTTCTTTTCTTGGTTAATAGCTGAAGTTATACCTGGCTAAAGCAGGCAAGATGGAGCTGCTTCATTACGCTCTTTTCAAATTTGCACTTGTCGAAGAACCATGTAATGACGTTGTCGACTGGGCTGCTGAAGAATGAGACCACGCTTCTGTAAGGTGTCAAGAGTTCACAAAAACTGGAATAGATACGCTAGAATATCTTCGTTTTGCGAACCACTGACGGTATTTGAGCTGATCGCTGGAGACGTTCATCAGGAAACTGTACGACACGTCAAACAATATTGTTAACGAGTATACGTGTCGCTTGCTTGTGCAGACACACGCATCTGAGAACACAACTCGTGTTGCTGTGATTTCTTCTGTTAGTCTTCTCAGCTGAATAAGTCAGTTATGATGGCTCCTGCGATTCAGATTAGACATGGTGAAAAAAAGTGTACTAGTTGCTATATCAATGAAGGCAGCTATGTACCCGGGGGCATTAGCGAAAGAACCAACGAAAGACCTGGATCATCCTCGGGTACGTCGTTCGTCAAAGGCGACGTCTTCTTGCGTAAGCGACCCGAGTCCAGACTTTCTGCCTTCCGTTTCACGACCAACTCTGTCCCAAGCAGTATGGAGGGCTGGTTGTGCTCCTTCGATGCGATGTTGTTGATTTGAGACATAACATCTTGGTGTGACGTGCCAGGTTGGGCATTCGCCTGCCCGTTCGTACCCTTCCCCTTTGCGGTGTTCGACTCGAAATAGTTTTCGATACCAAAATAGTCGTCAAGATGCCTTAGCGTGCTTTTGAGCGGGTCAAATGACTTGTCTTTTGCCCTTTCGTCTTTTAGTGCAACGAACTCGACCAAAGTATCCAGAGTTTCGTACGTCAAGCCTCTCGTCTTTATCTCGAGAAGCTCAATCACCTAAAGGATGCTTTTTTCGCTTTCACTCCAGTAATGTAGTAGCTTCTCCTGGAGATCCACTCCACCCATACGTATGCCGATTTTGTAACGGGGTACCTCCGTTATATGATAATTTACATAAGGTAAATATTAAGTATGAATAATGCGTTAGGACGAACACAATATTATCCTAATAGATAATATTGCCTCGCAGATGTAACACACTGCTCATTGGTTGATATAGGATAGAGATATCAACCAATAAAGTCTAGCCACGGCAGAAGCACGCAATGAGTGGCGCGCAGATAGGTACAATACATGTTTGTATTTAGACATAGTTAAATGAAGTCAAATAGGGATTTATTAAAACGGTTAACTATACTAAATACAGTTCTACTTTTTACCGTTACTGAATACTCTTACTCCGTATCGCAATCTTCCTCTGCACGTACGTGAGGTAGTCGGACGCAGACACCCTAGCACTGTCAGTAGTGCAAGGGTTTTTATTCAGTTAGTTGAATAAGGTGTGTCCCGTTACACCTGGTAGCACTTCGTAGTCCGTTCAACGACCATGGATATGTTGGATGATAAGGGGGATGATTTTCATACCACGCACGAGAGCTACTTCCATTTGAGTCAAATCGAATGGGATGCCGTCGAATATTTGAGTTCGACGATAGGGCAAGAAGCCGTAGGCGCAATGCTGTCCGCTCTGGGTTCCAGACGGGCAACACGTTTATTCAGAATGAACTTGACGCTGAACGGAATAAGGTAGCCTTACTTCACCAACAAGGGTCTCAATAGACAGAGCTGTTGAGAGAACAGAGTGCTCAACGGTTCGAGCTGTTGAGGCAGCAACAGGCTGCTGCTACCGGGTTGACACACATACATCGACCCGAATCATTGAAGATTGACATCTCCAAATATAAAACAACTGAGGAATACACTCTGTTGAGATTGTTTGTCGAATTAGATGACGCCATAAGGGATCGTCACATTGTCGATGATCAAATACAGGTCGCATTTGCTCAATCGAACTCGGCATGACGTGCAAAGACTTGGGCCTTGGGCCTCAAGCTACCCGACCCATTTGTCTTTGGGTCGTTAGAAGCCTTCAAGTCCCTACTTAGGCAAACATTCGAACCACCACGAGCGGAGTTCAGGGCTCGCTCTGAACTCCTGAGAATCAAGCAAGCTAAACGTGACGTACACTCGTACATTCAGTACATACGTCACCTCACCAGTTGCATAGCAGTCGATCCACTGAACCAACAACCGTTGATCACGTTGTTCATGCAGGGTCTGACTGATGGTCCTGTTAAAACCTACCTGTTCTTTTTGGAATTCAACACCCTGTAAGAGGCGATAAGGGTTGCGGAACAGGAGGACTTCAGCGTGAAACAGGCTCACGCGAATTTCAAGGGTTCGATATGCCTGTCACTTGTTCATCAGATGGCCATCTGATGAACGCCATGGAGCGCCTACAAACCTGTGGGTGTAGTACGAGCGAGTGCGATGACCTCGCGTGTGGTTCGGTCGTTAGTACGACTGCACATAGCTATGACGTGGCTGATCGCCACACCATAGAGACAGTTTCTGTCGACTGCAGTGAGATGCAGGTCGCGCCGAAGGCCCACCACCCGAATAAGTCGAGTGGACTGGGGCATGAGTGTCCTCCAAATGGACAACACCCAAGTGAAAATGAACCGATTCCCAATGATTGGCAATACGATGATCTTAGTGCGATTAGAGAATCGCACGTAGAAGACCTGGCCACGGTAGCGCTACCACCGCCAGAGAATAACGAGGGAGCAATTTCACTCGTGTCATATGATGATATAGCCCAAGAAGCTAGTGAGGTTCTAAGTCCCCACCCAACTGTGAAAATGAGTTCCCAGAAGACAACAGAGACATTGAATGTCCTAGTCAATGACGGATCAAGCATAGGAACTTAACAACTTGATCTGATCGCGCCTCCGAAGACAACTTCGGAGATCACTCAATTGCCCACGCTCGAACAGAAGAGGTTCTTGCGTGATCTGCGTAGTGGCAAAGTCAAGCAGATTTGCGTACTCGTCGCGGAAGACGAGCACGTAACCGATATTCGGTCGGCAATGGTATTTGCTGAGACCGAAAGGGTTCTCAGCAGCTCATCAATGGATGAGAGTGTCCTTGATGAGAAGACTCGGATTGAGCGATACACATCCCAATCGTGGGAATCGCTCAAGACAAATCCTCTCTACGATGATTTGACGGAATTCAGAGATGTCTTCCCAGAAACAGTACCGTGCGAGCTACCCAAGGATAAGGTTACTCGTCACGAGATCGGCCTGAAACCATGTTCAAAGTACTGTGCCATGAAGCAATGGCCTTTGCCTCGTGAACAAGTACTAGCGATTGAAAAATTCTTTGCCCATCGCTTGGCAGCGGGCCATGTGAGGGAATCTACTTCCCCACATAGCTCTCCGACCTTCTGTGTCCGAAAGTCCACAGGAGGATGGCGGATAGTACATGTCTTCAACAAGTTGAACGCTGCAACTGTACCGGCTCAAACGCCGATACCAAGGAAGGATATCATTATAGATGGTATGGCAAGAAGTACCATCTTTTCATCGATGGATCTGATAGAAGGGTTCTATCAGATCCTTATGCGTGAAAAGGACATTCCTTACATAGCAGTGATCAACCCAAGCGGTATGCTTTGGGGGTGGTTAGTAATGCCTCAAGGGCTGAGTAATTTCCCTGCTACGTTCAACAGATGCGTTACGTATCTGTTGAGATCCGTGCGAGAATTCGCACCTAGCTATTTCGATGACGTGTTCATCCATAGCCGGGCCATAGATGAACAGACGGATTTGTAAGTCCACCGACTCTACGTCCAAAAGGTTTTTACACTGATGTGTGAGCATAAGTTGTATGCCAACATCGAGAAGTGTATATTTGCTGCAAGCGAAATGCCACTTCTTGGATGCATCGTGGATAAGCACGGCGTCCGGTCCAGTCCGATCCTGAAAAGATCGAGCCTATCGCTGACTGGTCGGTGCCTACCGAAATAAAAGGGATTCGAAAATTCCTTGGTCCAGCGGCGTATTTGCACAAATAATCGCACAATACGCAGAGATGACTGTTCATCTCTCGCGTTTATTAAAAAAGAACGAGAAGTGGGAATGGAGTGCTGATTGTTAGCGCTCCTTCGAATGTATCAAGCAAATCTTGATACGCTCACCAGTTTTAGCGATTGCAGACTAAGACAGACCATTTCATGTGGTCTGCGATGCAAGTGATTTCGCCATCGGGTGTGCACTGATACAGTATGACACAGACCGTGCTGAACTTGTCGTCTGCTATCCGTCACGCCAGCTGCAACCGGCTGAACGTAACTACCTAGTCTATGACAAGGAACTCCTTGCCATGAAGTATGCATTGGCGAAATTCAGGGTCTACCTGCTAGGTGATGGACCCTTCATCGTTTACACGGACCATGCGTTCTTACGCACGGCCATTAACAGTCCACACCTCTCGCAGCGAATGGCGAGGTGGCTGTCGTTCTTCGCGAAGTATAACTTCTCCGTGGAACGTAAGCCAGGACGACTGAATGTCGTCGCTGATTCTCTGTCGCGCCGGCCCGATTTCGAACCGGCTGCGCAACCCGACACTGGTCCAACCACTGTCGCGGTGTTAACGCCGAGTGTCCCGTCGTCAACCACATTCGAAGACATACGCAAGGCGTACGATCCGGCGATGGTGCGTTTGATGGATCATCTCTCGCAACCATCCCGTTAATCCCTCAAAATGTTGCACCCAGTATATCGATCCTCCACGGATTGATATACAGTCCACAATGGATTACTGAAGTATACAGCCGTTGCCAGCGACAGGCCTCGTGTCGTCGTACCGGACCATGGTGGTCTGCGACGCATCATGTATGAGTACCACGATGCATCTACTGGTGGACATCGTGGTCGAGAGAAGACATAATCTCACAGTTAGTCGCGAATTTTACTGGCCCCGCCAGTATCAGTTCGTTCGAGAGCACGTCAGCGCATGCGAAGTATGTCAACGAGTGGAGTCAGTTGCAACCCTTGCTCATTCCGGCAGAATGCTGCAAATCATTCTCAATCAACTTTGTCTTTGGATTCTCCGCAGACCCAAACAAGAATACAGGTATTATTGTGTTCGTTGATAGATTCAGTAAAATGGTACACCTGGTCGCTGTACCTGAATCTATCAATGCATCGGCATGTGCTCGTGTTTTTATTGACACGGTCTTTCATCTTCATGGGTTGCCTCGTGAACTCGTCTCTGATCGAGACCCACGGTTCACTGCGGAATTCTGGCGATCCGTGTTCAAAACACTCGGAACGCGCCTTCAGATGTCGACCTCTGACCACCCTGAAACAGATGGTCAGACAGAACGTGCAAACCGCGTTCTTGAGGAGATCCTTCGGGGTTATGTCCATTCGTTTACGAATTGGAGCAAATTCTTGCCAATGGTGGCATTCGCCATCAACAAAAACTCGGTGCATGCGTCGACGACGCATACACCGTTCTTCGTGAATGGCTTGCGCCACCACGCCTACTCACCTTTTTAGTGTAACTCAAGTTTGAGGGGGGGAGGGAATCGTTCGAGCGAACGCCAACTTGGCTCTCACTCATCACGTACTGACCACGAGGTCACTACGTATGACGCCGATGTCGATCACACTGACTTCAGTGAAGAAGAGGAAAGTAAGTGCGAGGATGCTCTTCCTACCCAGGTCACTGATCTTGCCACAGTGCTCTCCAAGCGCACTACAGCCAAAGACAGCGAGTCAGCAGTTGAATTCATACTGGCTCGCGAAACGGTAGTCCGTTTCTTGCAAGAATTCATTGCAGAAGCAGTGGACAGACAAAAAAAACGCAGACAAGAATAGAAGGGAAAATGTTCTTTCATTCAATGAAGGTGACCTAGTCCTAATATCTACGGTAAACTTACCTCGACACATAGTGACTAACGTGGTAGTAACAAGTTACTACCCAAATTCATCGGTCCATTTCGTGTGCTGCGCCGCCTAGGAAAAGCTTATACGATTGAACTGCCACGTAATCTGCCCTACGTTTTACATCGGTCGCCTTAGGCCTTACTACCGGTACGGGGCTTCTTCCACTAAAAAATCCCTTGCGCTCAAGCATCTCCAACATATACTTGTGCTCGCGATGCTGACTCTCAGCCCGCGTCGAAGCTCGGATATCTCTCCACAAAGACGAGAGATATCCTGACGATCTTCCATCAGCTCGTCGCGGAGAGAACTCTGTCCCCGCTCATTTGCAAGCTGGTCAAAATCATACTCTGCCCTGTCCTACTCCCGATCTGAGCTCAGACGGCTCACGTCGCCAAGCAAATCGAGACGCCTGCCTCTCTCATGTTCGAGGTCCTCGCGCAACTTACACGTTACGCGGTCGAGCTGACTCATAGCATCAGATCGGTACTGCGGATCCATCGGAGGATGTGTTTCCTCCTCCGGCTCATCCATGGGTGGATACTTACGGGGGTCAACGCTTCCTCGTGGAACGCCTGTTGAACCACTGCGATGTAAAAGGACGTCGGACGAGTTACCTCGTCCGGTGGCGCGGCTTATTCGCCCTCGGCGGATAGTTGGAAGCCTCGCTCGCAACTGATGGTGGATGTGTTAGGCCTTGTCGAGCAGTGTGGACAAAGCACATCCGATGTCGAAGAAGGCCCGTCGGAGAACGAACGCCCA
>JH597777.1:404755-423223 GCA_000173235.2 Hyaloperonospora arabidopsidis Emoy2
GTGACGCATTACTGCATCACCGTGATCAGCATGACTGACCCTTGCCATCACCTCGATCACTCTCTAGCGAACGACTTCGTCTTGGAGACGGAGCGTCCAACCTGTCGGACGATCCGAATATGTCACGACGCTTGCGAAGCTCATAGCACTTCACGATTCCAACTTGGTCTACTCCGCCTTGGCCGCGTCTGGCTCTGCCTTTGCAGCTGTCTTCTTCGAGTCGGTGTTGCCATCCAACTAACCGGAGTATATGATCTCGAGCTCATAAATTTCGATGTCACGCGGTGCGTCACCGCGTGAGCCTACAGCAGCGACTGCTGCAGGCTGAGTAGAGGAAGCAGCAGGAGGAATTTCACCTGCTGCATTCAAATTCTTTGCCTCTTCCGCGGCAGCAGAACGTAGTCTCATTGCTGCACTTCCTCCTGTTTTGGCTGCGCACCGCATGGACTTGTTAACCATGCGATGTTATCGGGAAATGGTTGGAATGGACAAACAAGTGCTTACTGTTCCCAGAGATACTCATTCGAGTCACTCATTAATCAGTCAGTCACTAATGTGACTGATGGTTAAGGGGGGTGATCAAACGGGACGCCTCTATTACATGATGCTTTACACAAGGCAAATATCAAGTATGAATATTCTGTTGGAAAAACAGAATATTCTAGCAGAAGTAATACACTGTTCATTGGTTGATATAGGGCAATGATATCAACCAATAAAGCTGAGCCACGACAGAAGAACACAATGAGTGGTGAGCAAATAGGCACAATACATGTTTGTATTTAGATATAGTTAAATGAAGACTAAATAGGATTTATTAACAGGAGGTTAGCTATACGAAATACGAGTAAATTGCATCATTAGGACCAGATGGATGCAAACTTTGCAAAACCAGGACCAATTATAAATAGAAACAGTGTACCACTGTCTATCTAACTGCAACATGCGATAGGAAACTGCGTGATTGAGAACGGGCCAATCCTTATTAGCTAACTGTAAGACTGGTCTGGTTGGATGCCCTTTCATTTCCCAATTAGCGCTCACGAGCGCCTACTAGCGGAAACGGAGCACTGCCTCAACCGGGATCTATCTACTTACTTCACGAATTCATCTGTTGTGGATGCAAGGAGTCGACTAATGTTTATCTTTTGTGTGTGTGTTTGGTGTGAGTGTGTGTGTCAGGGAGGACAATCACTGCGTGCGACCCGACAGAGACTCACACCACCGCGATGGGGGACAGAACCACTGGTGACGTACCCCGCGCCTACGCTAATTCTAAAGTTTACGAGTCGCTCCTCTCGCAACCCTGCTCTCTGTGTTTATGAATTTGACTATTTTAGGGACGCGTGGACCCCGACATGATTCTGGTCGTTTGTGTGCAGCAAGCACTAGAATCATCACAAGGCCGGATTCGCTTTTGCCAAGCTGTGCGCTTGTGCGGAAACAATTCGTCCTTTCAGGATCATAAAGAAGAGGGAAGCAAGTGAATCTACGGGATAAGGCTGAGTATAGCATGGTGATGGCTCGGTACGACATGAGTTATAATGGAACTGTTAACTAATTGTACACGAGTTCTGAATTCACATTGCTTAGGAATTAGCCATCCGGTCAAGAGTACACATGATGTTTCACGTGTCAACAAGATCCGAGGTCACGCTCGTTTAGAAGTGACCCATGACGCCTTGAGGTATGAGCTTGCTGAGTGAGTGTGCAGGCTGAAGAATGCTTTTATCATGGTTGATACCTGATGTATCAACCATTACATAAAGGCTCGTAAGCACCCAGCGTGTTTCTACTGCCATATTATCATCCTCTTAGGTGTATGCTAGAAGCAAGCAACGTAGTATCATGTGTAATCTATTTCATACAGTACATATCGTTGGTGAAGTCATATACGACGTTAAAAATTGAAGCTTAATGTCTATTCCGAACTTTAGATGTTAGCGAGCTACAAGCTGGACAATCAATTGAGTATATAAGAAATGGATTTGCGAACAGAACTTTAGGATAGAGTGGTGTTGGCCATCTCGAAATTTGTCGCGACGAGTGGAACGGAAATCACAGATCCCACAACATCGTCCAAATCAACTGCATGTCCAAAAATTGTTTCTGGTTCCCTGGCAGCGGGATTTGCGTGGCGGCGACATGTTGTCCTGTTGTTCCCTGCTTGCGTACATAAGCACGTAGCTCCGGGTTTTGTGCCCCCGAAGCTGCAGATACGTCTTTTTTGCCGTCTTCCAGCATTATTGGTACGTAGTGGTGGATACATCAACACTGCAGGGGTCTTAGTACTGACAACCAATTCGATTGTCTTTCCCATGTATCCTTGCTTGAAATTCTTCACCAGGTACGATGGATGAAAAGCTGCAGTCACGTCACACATAGATCCAGTCACATGTAGCACGGCGAGTAGGTGGCGGCAAGGTATGCCTATTTGTCTGTACGTAGAACACGAGCACTTCATCGCTTCAGTTTCAATGCGCCGATATTTATCATACCCTTGTTTTGATGCGAACCATACTCCATTAGATGACCTAGCCACATCATAATTGCCCGCGACAGACTGTTCAGCTTGATAAAGCGCTCGAGTACGAGGATTTACTGTAAGGTGTTGAGCTGTCCATTTATCTAGTTTATCTTGACGCATGCTGAATTTATTCATAGCTGCCTTCGCTAGAATTTTTAGCGCCTCAAGAGGTGTTGAATCACGCATTCTGTTGACGAGCATGGTGTTATTATTGCTCTCGACAAAGTTTGTAGTACGCCAACCGAAAAGAGGACATGATAACATTGGTGGGTTGTTATTTTCAGGGTTACGGATGCTCGTAATTTAATTTAGGCTCGAGTTCGTGTCGTTACTTGAGCCTGCGGTTGCATCACCAGATTGCATCGGCATATTGGCAAATAATTTCCAGGTAATCGGGTGGATGTCTTCGATATATGTGGAGACATCATTTCCAAAGGTTGTCCGGATCGTCGTGAGTGCATCTTTGTAGTCTACTTCAGTCTCTGTGGACTCAGGTTTCCAAATAGAATATTCGAACTCACTTCCAAAAAAGCCAAAGTTGCGTTTCAGATTACGTAAAATGTGCATAAACGAAGTTGGATGCTAACACCCGTGTGCAACTATATAAGTTTTACTGCATCTTGAAGTCTTCCACGATCACACATCACTGTGAAATTGACCAGATTAATTCCAGCGTTAATACAGTGAATAAAATACTATGCGATATTGTCTTTAGTCTCCACGTGCACGAAAGCTGTGGCAAGGGTGAGATTTTGACCGTTTCTGTCTCGTCCCACGAGAGACAGAATCACGCCATTGTATTTTCCATGACGCGAATGTGTTCCGTCAAACCCAACCACAGGAACGTTATAAGATTGACTGCTGATGCACACACCAAAAGACACAAAATAGCAAAAAAATCGATTGTCTTCGTCCACTTCTAGCGCAGCAGCGCTGGCCGGGTTAACGCGCCTTAATTCCACCAAGTGCGGGGCAAGAAGCGAAAATGACATACTTCATTCACCTTCCATCTCTTCGACAACAGATTTCTTGACTCTATAAATCTTGTGTCTGTAGTTCTGGAGGTTAAGACCATCACGAGCACGCACAATTGACACAATTGACTTGCGCTTGATGTTCTTGTCTCCTTTAATCGCGGCGTCAAAAGGCGACATCAGTTTAATTTGTCGTGCTGTAGGCTTTGCGATGGCCATGCACATATCAAAATGACGATCGTTTAGAGTAGAGATGTAATATTCTGGAGATTCACCCACTCGCTCTCTCTTCGTCAAACGAATCTCCCACGGACATCCATCTTGAGGACACGAATACGTCTTGCTCTTGCCACTGCTCTTTGTCACCTTGCACTGCTGGTTATGGTTGAAACAGTAGTCTTTAATGAAATGTGTTGCATGCTCACCGGTCTGGAAGGTCCTTTAGCCAGTTTAGTTGCACTGTAAATAGCAGTTACGTCGATAGCTTCCATTTTAGCAAATATCTTGGTGATACGTTTCGCACCTGTCTCTTATATTGTTAACGCTTTTATCTACAGACTTACCAACCACACAAATAACATTTCGGGTGGATAAAACTGTTTCTATTTCTAATTGGTCCTGGTTTTGCGGCTAGTCCTGCTTTTGCGAAGTTTGCATCGATCTAGTCCTGATGATACAATTTACTCACTAAATACATCTCTACTTTTACCCTTTTCTCGTGTTGAGACCTTCCTCTTCACGATACGTGCTCTTGAGATTTCGAGTCACCTGCTTACCCTGTGTTCAGATTAAGTAGCTTGTACTGTGAAAGTATGAGTGATTGGTGCTTCGTTATACCACCTCAGCTTTGCGCGTCGCGCTTCTTCGTAGCACTCCTCTTCAGCATGATTTGTGCCAAAGATGACGGTTGCCGACGCGCTATTTCAATTTGTACTTTTGGGTAACTACTGCTTATTCACACCATCATTGAAAATCAGTGTCTAGAGTTTATTACAAGCCAGGGGCTTTTTCATTATGTCGGATGGGTTAACATCGGTCCTGAAATTCGACAAGTCCACCGTTTTTGTTTTCACTTAGCCTCTGACATAGTTCCAGAGCAAATAGATATGTCTTTACTTCGGCTATACGTTGTCCGCATCTCAATTTTGCATACCGTATCCACTTTCAACTTATTTTCATTGCTTTCTACAGGTTTATCTTCTTCTGCATTGTCTTATGGAGCTATATCATCCGCTGATTAAACTACCATAAAATCCCTGGCATCGAATGTGGTAGTACTTATAACGTCGTTGAACCTTGCATCATATGGCGGCTTCAGTTCATCACATTCTACGAAATCGCTCGCATGAGCTTTTCCACCCCTTGACATTGCGGCGTAGAGCTGATTCACAGCATGTCTCTTCACAAACGCTGTTCTGCTATCAATATTTCACTTAGTTTCACATTATCATTCGTTGTCACATCCGCGGTACTAGCGTGTTAAGTAACAACTTCGAAATGGAATCCGTTCCATCTCGAAGTTGCTACTTGACACTTCTCAAGGGAGCCGTAACCGGCTTGATGGTGATAGTATTTTGATTCCCTACTGCAAACTTCTCACCAAAGTCATCAAATTTTACTCGCGGATAAATTTGTTTTCACGTATGCAGCCACTTCTTGACCTTACCCGAATCGGTATTTTGATGGTGGTCCCGACACGTGATAGACTCGTTTATTTTCACGCCAAGCACCAAAACCTTCTTGTGCTCGGTCAGATATTTCATGCGATAGCCAAGAATATCTTCGCGATAGCCTGGCAGAAATCTTAATCTGAAATTCATGATCGTTTTCTTCCTTTTTTTTCGGTGCTTGACAGTAAATGAAGGAACAAATCGACCTCACGGAATAAAATTTCTGGTTTACGCCAAGCATGACCTCATAGGGTGTTGTCAGGACCACTCATTTATGAATGATTCATTATCAGTCATTTAGTCTTGATCGAAGACCAGTCAATTTGTTTAAATGCATAGTTCCTATGCTATACTAATATTGGGGTATATCGTTTGGGCAAGCAGTAGGAATAATATACATTTTCTTCTTTAACAAAGGATAGGCGATGCCATTAAAGTTGAGTCTTATAAAACAAAGAAATAGTTATAAAGCTTCAAATACATTTAGTTTCGAACTTATCTCCATCCTCACAAGTGGTAGCACTTGTAGGTCATGCCACTTTTCGCACGCCTCTCCACCGCCTTTCTTCGCTGTGCGCCCGCCTTTAGCGGTGGCTCATCGCTTCTTATTTTGGTCTTGCTGCTTCTACAAGCGCTTGTGGCGGATCGGATTGGGTCAGATTTACTTCTTCGTCAGAGATGTTGCTGCTCGTATCGTGGGAATTTCGCTTTGCAGTACACAATGCTCCATCTCTTTATACGCACTACCCAGCAGTTTGAGTGTTTGTTGCTTAAACATCCACTATAATTTTAACCATCTTTTTTGCAGGTAGAGTCACTTAGTTTGTGCGAAGTTGGGACCGGCTTAAAGCTGCAAATCAGCTAACTTTTCTGGGAAAGTTTGAATTTTGGACGATTTAATATAATTTTCTGTCTGAGTAGGTCGTCAAGTTCCGTGAACAAAAAGCATTAAAAATGAATCTTAAGTAAATTTCGATTGCAGTAAAGCATTTGTGTTCGAGTGCGCCGAAAAATCCGCACAAACGGCTATCTTCTGGCGTCCGTAAAGACGATTTACTGTATCCCAAAGATACTGTCCAAGCAGCTCATCAAGGAGAAGGCGATTCTATCAAACAAAGGATTATCTTAATCGAACCACTACATCAAGTCAATGTGCCCCTTTAAGAAGTCGAATCGTACCATTCTTAAGGATCTTCGGCACACCTTGAGAAGCTGATATAAAGTAAAGAAGTTTGTCTTACTCATATTTTATTCATGCACAACCTAGCAATGGCGAGCTGATGTAACAAATGAGGCAGATGCTACAAAGACGGCATGATCTCAATAACACATTGGCTATGTCTCATAGTGCGGAAGGCTTTAAGGTAGACTGGTTGAAAAATCCGACTTACAGCGTACGAAGTGAGGAATCTGTCCCAGACTTTTTTATGCCGAAGAAAACATTATTTTAATGCCTGTGTAACGAGGTGGAATAGTGCGAGTGTGTCACCCCGGATAATGGCCATACTGAAAGGCTTATTGCGAATACTAGCAGCACATTTGTTCTTACTCTATCACGAGAAAATAGGCTCAGTGGATGAGGTTTTCCTCGCTGTTGAAAAGGAATAAGTTCCTGTGGATCTTTATCAACGTCTGTGACGTAAACTCATTCACCTCAAACAAACCCATTGTAAGGGTTTGATGGACAATTTGCAAATATTCTCCAAATTATTTCGCAAGTGGAAAAAATGACTGAAATCGACCAAATTATCTATTATCAACGAGGATTAGGAAGTAGAACTCAAGAAGAAGTTCAGTACCGACGTGGTGCAACTTTGTCTGAAGAAAATACGGTTGCTCTTGATTCGAACGCGCACATTGGGGTGATTACACCAGCCACGTTGCCGCAACACTTCGTCCTAGTAAACATTCTGTGGATATAGAATCGTCAGATGCGCCCAAGCCAATGGAAATCGACAATGATCGGCCATTTCATAGGTCATCTTTAACATAACATCAACATCATCGTCCGTAAGGAGTGTGCGTACTGCAAGAAACTTGGGTATCATATTGAACAGTGTTACAAGCGCAAGAACACGACAGCGTTTAATAATGCTATATATTATCATAATCTTGCGAATATTAACTTCTTTGAAGATAAATCCAATGAAGAAGAATCTGTCGAAGAAGAAGCGATAGTCACAACGTTACATGAAGTGATTGCTACAATGGGTGCAGCTAGTTTGGCGCCATTTACTGTGAAGACTTGATGGTCAAAAAAGGTTCTCTTGACCATCGTACTGTCGATATCATGCTTGATTCTAAGCTAAACGTAATGTGTATAAGCCAGGGTTGTTGCAACGTGTCCTTTGGGAAGTGACCATACAAGTCACTCGTTTTGATGGCACCAACACCATCAAGAAAAAGGTTAAACAGGGGGCTGCAAGCATTGCCTTTGTTAGGCATCACTTTTTGGACCAATGAATAGACTGCTTTGATGTAATTATGTGTAAACCTTGGTTAGATGCCAATTAAACAATCATCAATTGGCGCACGCATCACTTGTCATTCGAAAATGATGGAATACCACATAATAGAGTGCCCAAACCGATTATACTTTCTTCTGCCGAATTTTATAAGGAACCTGAAGCAATCAAACTATGATGAAATTTATCGTATAATTTTTTTTCGGGTTTCCCAGGCCTCGAGAGTCCAAGTCACAGTCATTACTCGATTCGTTTCAAAATGTTTTCCCGGAAAGACTACCAGATGTAGAACTATGCATCTTTGAGTGGAGTTCAAGATTAAAATGAAGCCTGTCACTTAACTAAGTAACCGTCCACCATTCCATCTTTCAAGATGGAACGGAAGACCTTACACAAGTTCATCGATGAAAATACTTCCCACGGATGAATTGAGCTTTCCGACCCACCCTAGCTGTCAAACATGTTTGACATACCCCAAAAGACCCACGCGCTCGAAAGTGTGTTTCTCGGTCAGAATGAATTCATCTCAGTAACTCAAACATTCTATTACGTCGGTTTATTGACTTTTGCTATGTCAACTCACAGTCGTTTGTCCCTAGAATTCCATTTCCGCGCATCGGTGACTTATTGGATAATATACAAGGTATGAGATATTTCACAGTCATTAACTTATCTCCAGAATACCATCAGATACGCATTCACTCGAATTGCAAGAAGTACAACGCGCTTCGTACGTCGTATAAGACATAAAAGTGGTCAGTTGCGCATATGGTTCGTGCTAGAATACCTATCATTTGGTCGCGCTTGATGCGTGTGTTTTTTAAAAAATTCCAATTCGTTTTGCCAATTTAGATGACATAAGTATCTTTCCTGTATCTTATGACGAGCATTTGGGGCATCTGGCTACACCATTGTCTTCTTAAGCACACATCCACATCCGAAAGTGAAAGTTTGCACGTAAGGAGATCAACTTTTTGGGACATCCGCTGTCTAGAAACGGCTTATCCATTAATAGTTCAAAGACGTAAACAATCGCTAAGTGGCAGACACCTAGCTCCTTACAGGAATTGAAAAGTTTTCTTGGCCTAGCAGGCTACTGTAGCCGCTTTATCGGTCAGTTTGACGACATAGTCTTGCCGTTAATTCATCTTGTTAAAAAGAACACACTGTGAGTATGGGATGCCGAATAAGAAGATGCATTTGTACGGCTGAAGTCTACCTTACAATCCGCGCCTGTGCTGACTTTGCCTAAATTTTCCCGCCCGTTTTCTCACAACGGATGCGTCTGTATCGTGCGTTGGTGTTTTTTTGTCTCAATTTCGTAAAGGGCATGATCATCCCATAGCTTTTTGTTTTAAAAGCTTGGAAACCGTGAGATGGCCTGGCTGCTTACAAAAAGGAGCAAATTACATCAAATATGGTTTAGACAAACAGCCTCATTATCTATATGTCCATCAGCTTGATAATTTTACTGGAAGCAGCGCCTCTTCCTGGCCTTTAGATCACCCTGAAGTCTTCCCAAGGTAGCTGGGTGTCTAACCATTTTTGCTCAATCTACGTTTACCAAACGCCACATCAGTGATACTTTAAACGTCGCTGTTGATTCACTCGCGCCGGCCCAAAGACCAGAGTCTCTGTCACAATTTATATGCAATTTGACCTGCGATTCGGTTGCAGCAAGGTGGGTCGCATTTACGATGTTTTACCTTGGTGCCAAATCTTCCCCAGGAAAGATTGTACGACCATACAAATTGCCGTCTTACTGACAGCGTCATACGTCCAGTTGTTAGCTGAAAAATCTTAAGATGCTTTAACAAGGCTACACGAGGAATGCTGGGTTTATAGAAGCATGAAAAGATGCGGAATCCAGCTCATTGTCTGTCAAACATGACGAACTATTGTTTTGTGTTGAGCAAAATAGGCTTACACGGATTTGAGTAATAAACAACAACCTCTTAAGGAATCAAGTAATGTCCGATACCATGACTCGCCTATTGCTGCTCATCCTGAACTCGCAGAACATTCTTAAGCCAACACGCATGTTATTTATTAAAAACCATTACAAAGATAAAAAGAAGTATACTTGGACATGCAAGACATATACACCCTAGAAGCAGAATAATCAGCGTAAAAACGGATCACTTATGCCAATTCTAATACCCGATGCATGTTGACAACTAGTGCCAATGGATTTATCACAGGAATTCCAATTTCAAATGGATTCTATGCTTTTTAACGGTCGTCGGTAGATTTTCAAAATGCACGAAGTACGCAGCTGTGTACGTCAAGGACGATGAATATGCAACGGCTAACGCATTTTTGATGCTGTATCTCGTCACCATGGTCGAAACGAAGTCATAATAAGTGACAGAGATATCAAGTTTACCTCCACATTTTGGAATTCGCTTTAGACATCCATTGGTGTACGCCAAGGTGCGACAACCTCTCATCGCTCTCAAGCTGGATGAAAGACAAGAGACTATACTTATTCGTTGAAGATATGCTTTGATGCATTGTATTATACCATGGCAAAGACCGCAGATCAATTGGGAAGTATCGAATATACCCATGCTACGATCGTTGGCGCATCCAAAGGATACTCTCCTTTCGAAATTGATACAAGAAGGAAAGAACACTCTCCATGACGAAACTTCTCAAGGCGAACGGTCCGCAGAAGGAGATTGACGTCCAATCGAAAAAAAATTCTTGACGAGACGAAACACGAAAAAGATCATTGATCAAGCTTGTACGAACCTTCTCAAAGTTCAAGCTACGCAAAAGCATTAATGCGACCAAAACCGCCGATTAAATCAAGTCGAGTTTCAAGTCGAAGTCTTATTGATGGTTGATACGCGCAGAGTCTCTTTGAAGCATGCCGCTAAAGATATGGAAACAAAAAGAGCAAAATGTGCGGTAAGAAAAGAGAAATCATTTGAGATGATCAAGATGATCTATCATAGTGTGGAAAGGCCTAACTTACGACAAAGTATGAAAAGGATTAATCTAACTGATAACGTCAATGTGCTGTCAAAGTACAAGCCAAATCCAAAACGATTCTGTAGTCGCCCAACACCAAAAGCGTCCAAATTCGTAGATATCGGCACAGCGGATCACGTTCAAGTTATTAAACTCGTATTAAAGAAAAGTCAATTTAATCGCCAACCACACACTGGCTCATTTAATGACATGGTGAAACTGAAGAAGACTCAAGATGGTAAAAGGAGATGTCTTCCATTTAAAGGATCTCGTCGCCGACTATACTCAGCGCCAAGAAGCGATAACGTCGGGAATGATATATAAACACCTCAATTTGGACTGATTGAGTCATTTTGCTCTTTATTATAAGCAATTATTCTGGTTAAAATCATAGTTTGGAACGGGGTGTCATCGTTACACAATAATGTTGTACATGTTATTTAGTGAGCCCTCACATAATCACAAATATCGATAAGTATACGTAGTATATAGTAGGTATACACTGTACCCGAGGGAGCGGGTATAGTGTGTCGTATTCCTACTTTGTTGGTAAGTGGGACTCAGACACATTTTTAACCAATAGGATGCGACACCATTTGGGAGGCTCTCGTGATACCGGAGAGCACTCGTACTTGGGATGATTTTAGCCAAAACATAACATATAAAAATCACAGTTGAATTTAGTTTAAAAGACACGCGTTAATTAAACGCGTGTACTCTTACGATTCCTCGTAAGACCTATAGTTTGTTTAAGCGTATAGGGATCTTAACCCGTTACACCTGGTAGCACTAAGTTGTCCCTTTAACGCAGAATGAGCGCTCTGATAATACAGGGCTTAATGGCGTAGTACTGGAACGCAGCGACTTCAAGTATATCACGTCGTTCGAATGGTGTAACGGGGTTACACATCAAAGGGTACTCGGTACCCTGTGTCTTAGACGCATGGGATGTTATTCCACTGAAAGAGATATAGAATATCTTATCGGTTTATAGGGGCTGACGGTTGTCAGCCACGAGATAGGAAAGATCTCGAGAGTTCTTGATTTAGGACATGAGTGCCTAGATTAGGTAATATTAGGAGCAAGATATTCTATGGAGTTAAACGAAAATAAAGTTCAGTTCCCCTTTTGATCTTGTCTAAAACACGTGCCTTGCGAGTCATCTCTGATCGTTAAGAGTTAGCAACATCTCCCTGAGAAAGCTACTCTTAAGCACTAAGTGCTGTAGATTCACTGAATCGTTCGGTCCCCTGGAACAGGACCTTAAGCTTCACGCTTGTTGACTCATAGAGTCTAGTTCTATAGAACTAATAACGCTCTTTGAGCACTAAGTCTTCCTCTGACTTAAGGAGCTGTGCAGCTCCACTACAAATGGGAAGCCCTCTGCCGCCTTGCAGACATTGCCAGAGTAGGGGTCTATGCCCTCATGCTGACTTAGTCGCCTTAACGGCATCATAAGATCATTACGAAATTGTCATCTGTGAACTCGCCAATTCGCGTCGGCCAGCATCAAATCTCACGGCTGCTCCGAAGACAGGAGTCGTTAAGCTTAGCGTATTCAGCTACAGCGGCAAGATCCCGAAGCTTCTCGCCCTCAACCGCTGATTTTGTGAGGTTGGCATCGCGGTTGAAGGGAGTCAACTTTCGACCAATTTTGTGCGCACCCACTTCCTCCAGTCCAAGTTGACGGGCAAGGCAAGTAGTGGGCGCTGGGCAACCTTGTTGCCAGTACGGGCTGTTTTCCGGATATGGAGGCCCTCAAGGATGATCTTCACCTGGCGTTGGAACCGCTGCAAGACGAACATCATCATCGTTCGGCCGTCCTCGCGCTAAAACAGTGGTGTCAGTCTATGTTGAACTACATTCAGCGCGCTCACCATTTGGCTTCATTCACTGTCACCGATCCATACGATGACACAAGTCCACGTGTGTGTTACGGGAATGAACGCCATTCATTAGCGTTTCTACTTGACACGGAAAACTCCGTCGTCGCTCGAAGAGGCATTTGCAATAGCTTTAGGCGAGGATTTCACTGCCATGGCCTCGCTGATGGTTCACTCGCCTTCTCCTTGCTCCTCTTCAGAGCCTGAACTCATGGAGATTGACGTTGTAGAGCACGCCACGCTCCTTCCGAGTGATGTATATAATTGTTTTCGGAAGTGCGTGGATCAAAGCATTTGGTTTGTTTCCGTTGTCGCAAGACTGGTCATCGCGCGGCCGTTTGCCGCGCCCCTTCACCAGTGATAGTTTTCACCGAATCTGACATATGTGTCAACTCCGCCGGACAGCCAAAAAGACAACAAACAAATAGGCGCGGGGAGTCCTACTGACCGAAGAAGGGAGCACGTTCCCTCGGTGGCGACACGTACGTCTATCCTCGCTTTGCTACAATTACAGCTTTACGCCACCACATCCATCAAGTATAAGCGACTCATCGTGATTAGTGTTGATGTTGACGGAGCATCACGTCCACTTCACGCCTTGCTGGATTCAATCACGATGAATAACTTCGTTCGCGCTGATATTTTGTCGAATCTCTCCTCGCGGCCGCGTGTCCGCGAGTTCCCGGGGTCGATCACAGTGAAGTATGCGGAGGCGAAGCCCCGCACAAAACGACAACGGTCGGTGGTGTTTCCTTACCGTCTCGACGTGTTTTTGAGTAGTGATGAGTTTCAAGTTTTTTAACTGAGTAGATCCTTTGACTGTATTTTTATGATGCCGTGGCTTGAACGGCATCAAATGAAGACCGACTGGATGAATAACACGATTAAGCAACGTGACATCGACATCAACGCGGTAATTTTTGTCCTCATTGGACCGACTAGTACATGGCAAAATGTTGCCGTTGTAGATCCCACCTCTGAAACTTGTCATCTCCCCCCAAAGTGAGCGATGTGGTATGAAAATCAACATCTTGTCTCTCCTCGGTAAAATAGTGATTTCTGAGTCAAAAATAATCTCCAGGGAAGTAATTTCGGGCATACCGCGGTAGAGGACCGGCTTCTGTGCATGTGCGTACTTCCTAAACCGCACAAAACCAGCGGCTTTCCGTGCGGCAAGATCGAGCAATGGATTTCATAAAAGCTTAAGACACGTCTACCGCGTCAGATCGGTGGATTGCGGCGCGCACGACTGATTTACATCCTACACCAAAATACTGGCTTCCGGTGTGTCACGAGCGCGCAGTGGCTCCCGTGTCTGTCCAAGACGGAAACTTTGTGCCGGGATTAAGGATTTCGGCGACTCATGCGGCGGCTTTGACTTCCGTGCGAACAGTCGTGTCCCCAGCTGACTCTTCAGTGTCTCGCCGGCACCATGGACGCCGCACGAGTGTTCGTTTTCTCTTGGGGACCCCTTAGCCTCCGCCGGAGCTCCACCTTAAGTCGGTCTGCGCAATCAACATGACCGGCGTGGAGCCCAGTCTCCACTCCCTGCAGCGCGTGTCCACCTCGTGACGCGTCTACCATCACGCAGCTCCCCAAACTTGCCTTGGGTGACTCACTGCGCGATTTGAAGGAGGGGGGATAGAACAAATATGTTTAGTCGTTCATCCTCCGACACACAATAACCATGAGCGTCCCGACGGAGTAAAACCAAAGTCCGCACGCGAAGAGCACTTCGCGGCATAATCGTGGGAGGAACTAGCCGCGCAAAAGAATTCTGTTCTCGCTCTTGCGGGAGAATTTACTTACTGCTTCCCCGACACCATTCCGGATGCCTTTTTATTTACTGCCGACAGAGGTATGCGGTACGAGATCGATATCGTGCCGGGTCCTAAGTACTATGTTACCCTCCAGTGGATGCTCCCCCGTGACCAAGTTGATGATATTGACGCCTTCTTTGAAGGGCGGAGTTTGGCTGATCACGTGCGCGAGGGCACGTAGCCCCATTACAGTCCTATTTCTGCGCTAAGAAGGCGACGGGAGGATTTAGTATCGTTCACGCTTTTAACAAACTGAACGATGCGACTATTCCCTCACAGACTCCAATTCCTCAGAAATACATGGTCTTGGATACCATGGCAGGCAGTACGATCTTTTTGTCCTTAGACTTAACTTACAGCTTATATCTGATTCTGATGTGTCCCCAAGATGTCCCTCTCACCGCGGCTAGCACGCCTAGCGGTATGCTGTGGGATTGGCTTGTCATGCCACAGGCGACCAAGAAGTTTCCTGTCACGCTTAATCATATGGTGTCTCACGTACTCCGTCCATTTAGCGACTTTTCCTTGAGTTATTTTGACGACATTTACGTGCGTAGTCGGAACAAAGACGGTGCAACGGATTTGGACGTACACCTTTGTAATCTTCGAAAGGTGTTCGAAGCGATGCGTGAGGACAATCTATATGCGAACTTGAAAAAGTATATCTTCTGCGTTCCTGGAATTCTAGTGTTGGGAATTTATGTGAGAAAGAAGGGTGTTCGCGCTGACCCAGAAAATGTTTCATTGGTTTGATATTGGCCTGCACCAAAAGGCCAAAAACATCTCCGTCAATAAATTAGCTTGGCCAACTACTTTCACCACTACGGGAGCGATTTCACTGTGGTGATTCATCTGATATCAAGACTGTCAAAGAAGGATGCCGTGTGAGAGTGGCCTCAGGAATATCGAGGGGCGTTAGACGACATAGAGAAGAGACTCTCGACAGCGCCTGTCCTAGAGCTACCAAACATGATGCTCCATTTCACGCGTATGTGATGCGATTGACTTCGCGATTAAATCCGTGCTCATGCAACACGGTGACGGAGGCAGAGAGCGTATTGTAATTTATCAATCCCGGTAGCTGAAGCCTGCTGAGCAGAATTACCCCGTTCACAATAAAGATCACTCGCGATGCGATATGCGCTCGTGAAATTTCGCGTATTTTTGCTTGGAGAAAATACCTTCGCCATATATACAGATCATGCTTCTCTGCGTATGACGGAGATTCCACTTCTCACCCAGCGCATGAAGCTCTGGTCGTCGTTATGCTGAATACAACTTTTTGGTCCACTACAAGCCGATATCAACGAACATTATCGCTGATGCTTTGTATATCCGTCCCGATTATGATCTAATAGTAGACGTATTAACGTCCGACACAGCCGATATCGACGAGGACGATTGTGCTACGTGTGTAATGCTTGGCTTTAACAGCATGACTATGTGAGAAGTCAATCAGCTACGCGTTTAAATCGCGGAAGCATACTCTCGCGATAGGTTCTTGTCACCGATTGTTCAATATTGTTGCAATTTCTCGGACGACGCATTGCAGTCACTATCTGCGTCCACTCGCGCGCATATTGCGCGATAATCGTTTGATGGTCAGCTGCTCAAGTATCAAATCGGTCTGTTCGACCCTCCTCGCATCGTCGTTCCGTTCCTTTGGACGGCGATCTTCGTGAGCGTATCCTCCACGAGTATCACGACAGTGCGAAAAGTGGCCACCTAGGCTGAGAGAAGACCGGTCTCGCAATGTCTCTCGATTTCTATTGACCTCACATGTACAAGTGGGTCCGTAAATGGGTGCGCTCCTGTGTAGTCTGCCAGAGCGTGAAATCAGCTCCGTCTTCACGGGATCCACTTCGTCCGTTGCCTATCGCTACGTAGGTCTGGAACTCCATCAGCATGGACTTCGCATTTGGGTTTCCGGCCAATGCGCAGGAGCGCACAGGCATTTTAGTGATTGTCGGACGATTTAGCAAGATGGTGCAACTTTTGCCGGTTGCTATGTCTATCATAGCCAAAGAGACGGCGGATCTCTTTATCGAATTAATCTTCAAGCATCATGCCATGCAAGCCACGATAGTTTCAGACCGTGACCTACCCTTCACAGTCGCTTTTTGGTCGCGGCTGTTCGAGCTTCTTGTCACCCGCCTTGTAAGGTATACCGCTGCTCATCCCGAGACAGACGGTAAAATGAACAGGTCAATAGTGTGTTAGAGGACATGCTGCGCAGTTTTGCAACGTCCTTTTCGTCATGGAGCATGACTCCCAATGAATGAGTTCACTTGGAATTGCTCTATTCACCTTCAACCGGGTTAGCACCATTCTAAGTGAAGAACGCGCGTCACTCACCTCACAAGTTCCAGTTGTCCTCGGTTTGACCGGTTCCTCTACTTTTGTTATAGGAGTGACACCAGATGACTTGATGTCCGATACGACTTCGCGTTCAAAGCTCATTGACTCAGTGCACGATGCTAGAGCTATCTCTGTACTACAGCGCGGGGATAGCTTAACCGTGGTTGCCAAGAGTCGGAATGTGGCCGATTCCGTCATTGAACGTTGTGCGATCCAACCCATCATTTTTCTTGGTGCGCACGACGGATCCATATCTGATGATATCAACACGCCGTTACCCACCCGATCGCTTGACTGCAACGCTATTAAATCGTTTGTCGAAGAACGTTAATCAGTCGCCCGGAAATGACTTGTAGGAGCCACGTACAACGCTCCTGGTGGACGTTCCAGACGTTGTGGACGCATATGATCGTAAGGTGTAAGCGATCGCTAGTTCCGACCAGCTCGCAATACCGGAACATCATCTTGAAGTCGCGAGTGTTTACGACCAACAGTCAAACGGGATCAGGAGCATATTTTTCCAAGCTCGCGATGATGTCATGCGCTCCGAACACTTATCATGAGTGCGGTCCAGGGGTGATCGAGATCGCAAGCGCCATGCAATTCGCGATGGCGAAGACATCGTACACCGAGCTTGTCTTCCTGGGTTTGGTGGAGTGCCAACCTGCTCCGTTGCCCCCTATCGATCATATTGACGTGCGGGATTGTACCCGTCGAGGTGACATTAGTATCTCCCAACCCACGTAAGATCGGCTTCAGACAATGGTTAATCGACTAGCATCGTTGACCATAAAGCTCGGTAAGGCCACGCTACGCCTGTAGTTCGCAGCTTCGACAAATCTCAAGGTAATGAGTGATGCAACACGGCAGGTCTGCGTCCCACAACAATTCACAGACTTTCTCGCGGGTCTCCGCGAGTCCGTGACAACTCCACCGCAATTCACGTATCGGGACGAGCTCACCAAGTCCTGATTCGATGATTCATCGGCGAGCGAAGGCGGTTCAGGATGCATTAGTGAAGATTGCTTCACAGTGCTTGCCACCGTTGTTAACTTGCCGCGGGTACGTCTCCACCGTTGCCACATCTCGCATACCTCGAATTCGCCGCAGGGGTGCTCCATCCCGCTGCATTCGTACAGCTCCCAGACGCGCAGGCTATCCGTGTATCTACGCAGAAATGGGATATCTGCTGCTGCTTTCGCTGTCCCTCGATGCTGTATATATGGGCTTCTTACGTCGCTAGATGGCGCTATTTTGTTCGCCGGTCGACGGTCCGTGGCGTTTCCTGGTGTGTCGTCTCGCGTAGCCATGATCGTGAGTGATCGTCGCACTACGGCGACGACGTCGCTAGCTGTCTCGAGTGTTTATTTCTTCCTTTTCGCACATAAGATTATACGCTATTATATGTGGGGGTGGTGCAACGGGGTGTCACCGTTACACAATAATGCTGTACACGTTATTTAGTGAGCCCTCACATAATCACAAATATCGATAAGTATACGTAGTATATAGTAGGTATACACTGTACCCGAGGGAGCGGGTATAGTGTGTCGTATTCCTACTTTGTTGGTAAGTGGGACTCAGACACATTTTTAACCAATAGGATGCGACACCATTTGGGAGGCTCTCGTGATACCGGAGAGCACTCGTACTTGGGATGATTTTAGCCAAAACATAAAATATAAAAATCACAGTTGAATTTAGTTTAAAAGACACGCGTTAATTAAACGCGTGTACTCTTACGATTCCTCATAAGACCTATAGTTTGTTTAAGCGTACAGGGATCTTACCCCGT
>JH597777.1:424691-438331 GCA_000173235.2 Hyaloperonospora arabidopsidis Emoy2
GGCTCAATAGCTTAAATTACATTTGTGTTCGAACTTTTCTCTATCCTCACCGGTGTACCTTATGATAGTTAAACAAGCACGTTTTCACGTTCACAACTTTCTTTATAGCATTTACCCGAACGATCCTGAAAGTCCAGACTGTTGCATAATTCGTCTTTACCATGCCAACAAGCATCAAATGTGTTTGATGGACCAAGTTTAGCCGCGATGCATTTTTTCATCCGTGCCATGCACAATATCATTGCCGGTATACCAGATTATACCCATTCCATTGCAAAGCGCCTACCCTTTATCAGTCAAGACCTGTTGGACTAAACATCTCTGGTACACTTCAGTCTCATTGGAGCCACTTATAATCGTTTAACCAACGCATTTGGGTGTTGTCGCTCCTTTCTTATTTAATGGTGCGATGTGTGCTCATAGACTTCGTCCTTTGTCTTCAACTTTAAGTATATGTCAACACGTAATGTGAGTATCCATAAATACCAGAAAGAGCATCAAAATACGGTAACACATTTCTATAGCCGTAAAAAAGTGAGCTATATGCAAGATTCACATCGTCCAAATTTGTAGTCTTCATGTCAAGAGCAGAGCGAAACATGTTTCTTTGTTGGTTTCAAAAATGATAATCTGCACAATCAAGTTTCCTACGGTGTTTGAAAAAATTCCTTTTGTCATCCCTCGACTGACCATTAGCGAAATGTACACCGGACAAGTATGTTGGAGCTTGTCCTGCCAAACCATATGTCTGCAACATCATACGTAACAGTAAAGTTTACGAAAAATGTTTCGCCCAAAGTTTTCCTGTCGATCGTTTTATCTTTTTTCTTGGTAGTGTCAGCAATATTGCTCGTCGTATGAATGACTGTCTTACTGTGTACGGATATATTTCTCTTTGTACTTGATTAGAACACGCAAAATGTTGTTAAAGAAGCACCTCAGCTTGCAAGCAGTAGCCAAATGTATGTTCAAACGTTCAATAATGCGCAACTTCACGATTAGGAATTGAACGACTAGAAGATTAGTATGCGCGAGTGGCAGTTAGTAGCGTGCGAAAAGATTGCGCATGCAATATGTGGCGATTAACAATGTGTAAAATAGCATATGAGAATGTATGGTCGAAAATATTCAGTAGACTTAGACTAGCAGAAGTAATTGCAAACTAAAGGACTAAGTATTTGTTCAGTATGAAATTTGAAAAGCCGTGATATCTTGACGTTATTCTTATCAAACGATCACCATTGGCCCACGTCATGCGGAAGCCGTGGTTAAGTTCTAAACCAGGGGGTAAAGTTCTTTCCCCGCTGTAGGGACGGACATTAAATATACGAAAGACAATACTATTTGATGGTCAATAAACACTACTAAAAATACGGTTCTAAATTTTGGTTTATACGTCTCTTTTACGATTATATGCTTTGCAACTCCTCCAACAATCACTTCGCTCTTAATGTAGATTATATCCTATTTGAAGAGTGATTATTTACCCATTTTTGATTACCACTGAGTCACCAGATTGGTCGCGATTCTGCTTCGCCCTTTTCTTTCCAGTCAAGGCCGGGAAATTTTGCTTGAAAGTATTCTTCGCCACCATAGTAGCGACCCTCACTTTCAGCTCTGGCAGCCGAATTTTTGTATAGATAATCAAGTCGTTTCCAGCCTTATTGGGTGCCCTCCCCTGAGTACCCTGGTATTTCTTGCTCTGCTTGGTACGGAAGTCACAGCCCTTTAAGTTTCCACATGTTTACACGGCGGTAATTGTAATGTATCGCATTATCTCATGTGTGTACACTATCGTACTGACGCAATACAAAACTATAAGTCGTAGTTTGTCATTTCTGGTTTGCGTTGGTTAGAATGTTATATTCTCAGTTGCCAGTCAGTTACTTAGGATCCTGAATCAACAAGCATAGACCTGATATCAAAATCTTGAAAGATTTCTATGAATATCTTCCTATCCACTTAGGTGGATCCTAAGTAGCTCGTCCTGCAGAAGATGCATCTTCTGCGCTATCATAGTATGGATTTCTTGCCTTTGTAGATTTATACGAGATTCGCACACATCACCATGAGTGTGAACTTCATCAGCACCTGCTTCGGAAGCTTCGTCGAGAGCCTTAAAAAAGAATTTGATCGTAGCTTGGTTCTTCTTGTTGAATATATACTTAACGTTTTCTCTTCATCTTTCCCACATAGATATCGTGCCGATGGCAATCTCTTCAATATTCTTTCTTGAAAAGCATTCATTACTGCGTGCACATAGAAAGTCCATTACTTTTCTTTCCAAATCGCGGAAGTCCTTCGAGAATCCAAGCTTAGGTCATTTACACTTACTTTCGTTGCTGTTGGAATTCCATTGTGGCATGTGTGATCTTGCGTGCTGTAGCAATATTGCGAAGATGCGTAGTCTGTGAGTAGTTGAGCTCATACCTTACCATGAACCGAATCAGGACAAGCTTACAAAAACTTTGTTGGCTTTAATGTAATTGGAGCTACGAGCAGAAATATGTTTCTAACAACTCCTGCAGATCGTCGTTTTGATATCTTTATAGAGATGTGCAATTTCGCACCTTTTCTCAGATTTCCACTCTGTGTTTCTTTGCAGCACACATCTTTAACTTACATTCTGCATATACGAGGCTGTTTATAGAAGAATTAGTGATATACTGACGTTTTGGTTAATAAATCTAAAAAGTTGATGAGCAAATATGTGCTGGCAAATAATTACTGTGGTATAGAGAAGTTTTGCTGCAAATTCATTAGCAAGCAGGTAAGCGTGCGGAAAAATCATTGATAAGAACGATAAGAATGGGAATTAGTTTGAGTTCTTTTCGTCAACAAAAACTTGCGATGGTGACAGCTTTCTGAGGTACTTTAACACTGGCAATGTGGTGGAGTGGGTTCTCAAAACTATGTGATGAGCCCCCTCAACAATCACTGTGGCGGATGCCAAATTACGGGGGGGAGTACCCCAAGTCCTCGTATGGACCTTGAATCACCTTGTGTACCCGTCGGCTAGCGAGTTGCACTCCTCGGTAGACTCGGACGGAGAGGAAGATGTTTTGGTCTTGAAAAAGGTAGACCGGGGGACCCGAGTGGATATGCTTCACTCGGTGGGCCAGTAGGTGGCCACTCGATTGAATTAGTCGAGAGTGGCCGCATAACCAAATTCGTTAGGTATCTTGTCACTCCTGGACTTTTCCTTTCTCCCTAAACGCTAGGTGGGGAGGCCGCTTCCGATAGCGGATCTTGAGAAGGGGTTGCTTCTCGACGAACCTACAGGTCAAATACTACCTGGATTCCCACTCGCCCTTGGTCTGATCACGCAACTGTCTTCAATGGGGGGCAAAGTATATCCCTTCCCCAAACAGGTGGGCAGACTTAACAAATTCCATCTTTATCACGACGAAGGCGTGCCACGTGAATATTAAATTGAGTTGTATTTGATATCGTCCTATCCTTTAACTTCTTCACTCTACCCTTGCTTTGTACTCTGAATCGTTATGTGACAGGTCAGGAGTAGCCGGACCTTGAAGGACCAAGGTCTATCGATGGTGGACCGGGTCCACCAATGAGGAACCAAGTTCTACCGATGAGGGACCGGGTCCACCAATGAAGGACCAAGGTATACCTACGAGGAACTGCGGTCTACTATTGGGGTCTGGGCCACCGGATGAGGGCCTGTAGTTTAAAGTAATACCACTTTAGCGGTACCCAGGCATCGGTATTCTACTTAATTGGTTATGCGGTCCCTCTTCCTTAAGGGTCCAACCGCTTTCGTGATTTCTTCTCGCTTAGGTACCATTCCCTGAAGGTGTACTCTTGTCCCTTTATTCTCGATAGCCTCCGGGTCCATTTCTTTTTCCATAAGAACTTCACCACAGCAATTTATCTTGTCGCATTTGGTTCCCTATCCAAAAACCATATCTTATAATCGCGCTCATAGAATTCAATAGTAAATCGTAATCATTCCGTATCATGCGATTTTACCGATTGCTTCGACATATAACGGGGGACTAGTGCAAGTATGAAACGCTGTTGTTGTCTTATAAATTTAGAAGAATACATACAAGTGTAATAAAATGGTACACTATCCTCGTAAAACTATGCGGCATTCCAGTCAGTCGTCGTTGTTGAAATTGAGCATATTAATATGTGCTACATTTGAAAGCCGAAGGGCGGTAGTGATTTTATGAGAATTGGCGCAGGCTTCTAAGCCCATTTTCTTTGTTTAGATCAACACAACACGCTTCGCCACCTATGCATGGTGCTATCTGTGAAGGAACTACTTTTATGCTCTTAAAGTGTTAAGCTTGTGGTGATTGCAATCAATTTCTACTTAGTATAAATTGAAATTGCGGATGGCATCTTTCCGTCTTGAATGCGCACCCCAAAAAGCGTTCTTGTTAAAGACTGTATGTGTGATGATATATTAGAGAAGGACTAGGAAGAAACTTGGGCAAATTATTTAAAATAGTGGTGCAACGGGGCCAAACCTTCAGACAAGAATTTTCGTGTAAAAACACGGAAAATGTTGAGAGAGATCCTGAGTTTGATACGCACTTATACATATCATGTGGTTGAGGGTCCGCAATAGCGTACCTACTACAAAGTGTGTGTCATACACGCGGATAAAGTCAGTACTTGACATCATTAGATGACATCATTGAAGTACGTGATCAAAGAGCTTGTAATAAGTCTAAGCGCGATGAGGAATCTGCTTCTTATTGGAAAGCGTCTAATATTTTGTCTTTTAGCCAATACCCGTTTAGATTTCTGTTGATTAATCGATTAAATCTCATTCTTTTATTTTCAACCTAGTCTTAACGTATGTGCCGGAGGATGGGAAACCGCGTCCGTGACACAACAAAAAAGCGTTCATGTATCGGTTAGGAAGTCTCACGACGCTCACCCGAACCTCGATACACGCGAGAAAAACAGTTTAACCGCTTCCTTATAGGTGCCTGAAGGTGTTTAAAAGTAGTGTGTGGCAGCTTTAAGCACCCGCCTCAAATTAGAGAAGACGAGTTGTATAGATATATTATCAGGCTTTGGTAAATTACTAAAATAGGGGAGCAAGGTATAGAAATAGCTCTTCTAAAGTGATTCAGTGTTGAAAACTGATAAATTTATTTATATTCACGTACCGACCGGGCATTAGGGACTCAGCGTTGAGTATATACTAATTTAAGAGCTCATAATTTCTTGCGCGTTGAAAATACTCGGTAATTAAGTTGATTTTGTTACGAGACAAATACATGGATAAGGGAGGTGAAGGGTGATTTTGCTCGGGTATGCTGTTACCCACAAGGCCGACCGACGATATGTAATTGAGTTATGAAAGTGGAGAATTTATTTGAGAGGGTTCCCTCTGCCACCTAGAGAGGAAGAAGACCAATACTTCTTACTAATTCAATTTGTTTAGTGATACGGATGAAGACTACTTCTCATTTACGTTGTGCCGGAAGCGCGAGGATTTTGCTGCCCCTAAGTCTTGAGAATTTGCTCATTTTAGTCATCTGTTTGCCCCCGGTAACTTTTAGCCTAGCATTGTAAGCACGTTTTATGCATGTGTGACTTCATTCTCTATGCTGTCTTAACCAGTGACCCAATCAAAGAGTGACGTCTATAATGCATATCTACATATAAGGAGGAGACATCCTAAATCATACTGGGAATGGCGTGTAAGTTACACCCACCGTTATTTAAGACATCGACATGCAAACAAACAGAGAGTAACTCGAAGTTCACCTTGCGCACAGACACTCATAGCTCCACACTTCAGGCTCCATGAAACTAGATGCAATATATACAAAAGCATCTGCTTCACTTAATTACCAAGATTATAGCGTTATCTAACAGGGACTTTATAATTTATTAATCATGTCCCCATGAGCTGAGAGACTAACACGCTGATAAATCTCTTTCGCAAGGGTCGGATGTTTAGCTCAAATCCGCAAAAAATGCACTGAAACGGATTTAGGGACAGCGGAATGATTGCATTATTGCTGGCGATGTCGATTGACGTAATCTAATTGGGCCATCAGACCATCAGACCAATTGGCCTCACACCTTCATATTACAGCCTAACGATAGGCTCGGAGTACTTGCCGTGCAAATGGAGTCAAGTGGGAGTCTTTGGAGAAGAATTCGGCGAGCTTGGAAATATAGAACCATACTCTGTAAAGTTTTTAAGTACATGTGCATCTTAATAGTTCAAGAAAAGAGCTCGTGGCAATGATTAATGCTATCATTTCTACCAGACATCCATAGTACTGTCATTATAAGTATGACCGACCGACATGTGCTGCCCACACAAGAGGTAAATTCTGGCGATGCAAGAGATACGAGCTGGCGACACAGGCGGTACGGATGAAAAAAACAGCACATTCGTACATACCATCTCCTAACACATATGATTTATGATCAATATTTCTAAGAGGTTCCTTTCAGCACTAACGATGAAGTAAAACCCATTCAACAAATCACATGCATGTCACGTTAATGTTTGAAGGAATTGTCGTGCAAATGTATTTTATTGATCGCCTTGGAAGATGCTAAGCCGAAAATGGCAATAGCTATCCAATAAAAAAATTATCACATAGAGAGACATCGTATCAGGAAAGGTGTTAAAGTAAAAGACAAGCTGCAATCTAGTCTATTTTAGGAAATTGTTATTTACGGCAACAAGACTCTCAAAAGACACCTTATTGATGCAACACGATGGTGTGGGAGATAAGCGGGTAAAGTGCGCAGGTTTAAGCAACGGAGGTTGCGTTCACAAACGCAACAGCTATGAGCAGGTCGAAATGTCTTGCTAACCACTAGTTCAAGCTTGCATTTGACCAGTATCCAGTGCAAATTTGTGCTTCCGACGGAATCGAATCCACTGAACTGCATCACGATTTTAGATGGCACCAACATAGACGCCATTGCACAGGATAAGACCAGCATGGAGTGTAAAGATAATACGTATGTATCATTTTTAGAGTATTCTGTATCACAGAGGTTAGATTGTCTGAGTGCACAATTCATATAAGGTAGATACGTCGCGAGATTTGCCAAGGCCATCGGCGGAATTATCTATGGTGGTGATATTGTTAAAGTCAACTACTCTTCCAATTATTACACTGTGTAAGCTCATTAATGTGGGAACATCTACGGCTGAAGACATTAAATTATGCGGGGTATCATTTGGCGACCACACCTCAAATGATTCAGTGAATACCTTATCATGCCCGGCTTGGTTGCATCACGTAAAAGTACAACGAGAAAATATTCAGCAAGGAGGAACTAGAGACCCGCACCAGGGGCGTTGGGCCACGTGTTTACGTGTATAATTATGTGTCGTAGAAAGGTGTAATCTGAATGTTTCCTGAAACACTAGGACAATCTCAACAACATTTCTAGTTTATTTAGTTGTTTTCCACACATATATGATAGGTCCCATGTGAATCATGACTTAGGAAATTGCACGCACATGGATACAAGTCGTCGGCACGTTTCGGTACACGTCATGAAAGCAAAATCGAATGCACCGTCTGAGTAAAAGAATAACAAGGATACAATAAAATATGGTCAGAGGGAACAACAAAGTGCACTCAATCGTACAAAAGCGGTTTGTACGTGAGCCACCACTTCATGTATGATATTAACGACATTTGGGAAAGTACGGGATTATTTCGCTGACAGGTGGAAACGATATAAAATAAGCAGGCTGAGTCGATTAACATCATCCAAGGGAAATAAAATATGCAAGCTTGACAACAAGTCGATGAATGGGATGTTTTAGTGGGTAAAATTAGCGCAGCTACATAAATTGTTTTCCAAGCACCACCACCGAAAACAAAAGCTCAAAGTCCGATATGTAGAAGGAGTTGGTAAGATTAAATGTCAGACGGAGACGATCTCGGCAATGAAGAATATCTCGTGGTGCAGAAACATCGCAATGTTGCGAAGATTGGACAAATAGTGGCGATAAAAACAAGTATGAATAAAAAAGGGTAAACAATAAGCCCTCTATTTTTTGTTGGCTACATTTTCCGGTAAAGCTCAACAATAGATGCGATACTCTTGTCATGATTTAGCGTCCCGATCACTAGCCTGGCATTATTAGTGCTGTATATTCCGCTTCTGGATTATAGTCATGAAATTCTCCGCACTTGAGTTAATCCTTTTTGCTTTCTTTGAGCTAACTTTTGTAGCAACAAATACAAAATTTATAAGGTAAATGGAAACATAATCTACATTACCTCCTGATTCCTTCGATAAGCTCATCGCCATGGCCGGTGTCTAGGGTCTCTAAAACACAAAAATACAAAAGGCTTCAGTTGGACAATTTGTACATCATCCATATCCACTTTTAATGTATACTTTTATAAACTCTGGTTCAACAAATCCAAAACTTTCTGTCTGTATCATTATTGGCAAGTCATTCCGTCGCCAGAGTTTCAAGGGGAGAACCATGTTTTTTGGAATAGAAAGCGGAAAGAATGAAAACAAAATATACCAAAAAAGTAAAACTTCTGCAATCGAAACTCAATGATTAAATTTCGACATCGTAGACTAAAACATTATCTTGTTGTTCGGTGTAGAATCTTATATGTCATACATCCCTTCCGTCATCGAGGAGATGTGTTTCCAGGAAAGGTGCGTTTGTATCTCGAACTTCTCATCTCATACCTCAAATACACAGCACGCACATGTGCAAGCAAAGGCGAAAGATGACTTCTAATTGTTCTGATAATTATATGCGGTCTTATTTAATTTAAACTAACACGATGCCGCGCCGATAACATAGGTTAATATCGCATTATAACATCTATTAAAATTAACTTTGTTCCCACGAAATAGCTACAAAGAAAAAATAAGTTAAATGACTTAGATCCTTATGTTGTGACAATTTATATTGGAAAAGCGTTGCAAGTAACATGCCACCAAATTTACACGACTTTGTAAAGCTGTTCTAATTTAGATCATCCATGTTCTACCAGTTCTCTGGTCCTCGAGGAGGGCTCTGGTAAGGGCCTAGTAAGGCCATCCAAATCTCTATCCGTGCGGAATCGACTTCTTGCAGACCATGAAACCTATGTTAAGTAGGGTTAGCATTTATCTAGTTAAACGCCAGAAGCCGTCTAGCTCTGCACTTGAATCCCGTGTGCTATTTCGGCAGCAGCACCAGATAAACTTGTTGTTCTATTAAACCTCGTCTTCGGTGCATCGCGCTCCCGATGGCTTCGCGGTCACTTTCCCACATTATATCAAGAAGCGGCCCTTATTAATGAATTTGGAGTTTGAACAGTATTTCCTGCAGTATTGACAACATACCTGTCATCGTGCAAGGAACCACATAATTATCATCCTACGTAGCTCAGCAAGAGAATAATTTTGGTATAAGTAAGATCTGCTTCGACCGTCGATAACGGCTCACAACAGCTCTCGCTTTGAGAGGCATGTTGCTCTGCATGTGTCACGTGTCGTGAGCTGGGTATATTAAGATGTATATGTACATTCTGTGAAATTATGAAGTGTGACAGATTTGCGAGCTCTCACAAATAGAGTTTTAATAGCCTTTCGGTGGATCAGTAGCTACGTGTATCAACTATTATTTAACGATGAAAACATCATTTACATGAATACCAGACATTACAGTATAGTTTAGCCGCTAGGGAAACATTATTGGAGAAGCTAAAAATATAGTCGTTTTAATCGACACCTAATTTTTTAAATTAGGTTTTTATCCCGAAGTTACAAAGTCATTTTGCCGAGTTCCTTCAATATAGTTCTCTCACAATTTGACAAACACAACCGTGCTACGCTCGTGTTCATCCAGCCTAAGCCAACGAAATACCTCAACCATTGATGATGAAATTGGCATAATGCAAATTTCCTTATTGATTGTACAGAGTCGACAAGTACATGATGATTTCAATGCGTGCGTCGCCGGCTGAGACTCTTCACTATTGTTACAGTTTCTTCGCCGGGCTAAACGTGTGTAACAAGAAACGACTCGGCACGTTGATTTAGAAAAGTGTTCTGTAGCTAGCCAGTTTGGTATGGCAGTACCAAACCAACGTCACTGGTTCAATACCCGTGGGGGCGTACAAGTAAAAAATCAATCTTTCGGGTCCTGATGTTTGGGGTTCAACATCAATGTTCTGCCAGGTAGTGATGTCCCCACTTTAATACGTCTATGCTTTTAGAAACAAGTAGTTAGAAACGTACGATTAGACGAACGGTAATGCGCTACGTGGAGATCAGAAATGTGTAGTCGAAAATCCAGTAGACTTAGGGTAGCAACTGAGACTGCGAACTAAGGACCTAAGTAGATATATACTTCTCATTTCGCGTTTCATAACACAAGTGCCCTTCAACCAATACAGTTATCCCTTCACGTAGCAGAACTAAATGTGTGGCGCGTTTGCCTCGTTTCCTTTATAAAACTCTATAATATGGAGGGTCAATCCGAACCCATCCTAAGACATGCATCCATGGTACACTAAGTATTTCGCATCCAGCACTGTTTCTAATGTGTTTGTTGATACTTGTCAGCTTCTTGGTCAATTTTTCACTGTCGTGCTGTAGTAAAACAAAGGATGACAGACGAAGACAAAATTCCAGAGCCTCGGATGGCCCAATCGTCACCTCATCGACACTGTCACTATCGCTGTCATTCTTATCCTCTTCACGCTCTTTCGTTTCTAAGTCGCACTCGGTCGGCTAGTCGTCATTCTCACCAGTGTACTCCCGTCGACACTGATGGCGCAAGTCAAACCCTCCATAAGCTTGGTCAGCTCGTCCTCAACAGATCGACCAATGCGTTTGTTGTAGTCGCGTAGTTGGGTGAGATCGGCCACCGTCACCGCCTCCACGATATCACACTTGCTCCAGCAGTTATGAGCTACTTGCTCTGGTAACCTTTCCGAGCTCGATTAGCGAAGTGCACATCCTACAGGATATACAATTTTCTGTTGATTCCAGTGTGGATTGTATTCTGGAGACATCGAACAAATCTCTTTCGATACCGCGCTTAAAATGACCGAATAATCCTATCAAAAAAGTGAGAAATTCCTGGGAATAGAGAACGTCTATTCAAACTTACCAGCGTCGGGAAATTGCAAATATGCTGTCGTGTTTGCGGCAGGAAAGTCAGCTTGAAATAGTAGCATTCACGGGCGACATAGTGACACGACGCGTTGCCTAGCAGGTAAAAGCACTCGCCCTTCGTGTATCTAGGAATCCAAATGATGGATCCACTCAGCAAACTTTGACCTGTTTTGCCACGCAGTCTGGTTGTCGAAGTACACAAACATCATTTGATTGGTGTTGGCTTTGCGAAACATTCGTGGTTGCTTCGACTTGCCTATGGCAACATATCCATCTTCTCGGTGCCAGTTATTTTGCAGCTTATTGCGACTGTGATATGATCATTTTATGACTTCTCTCGGTTGCGCTTGACCGTTGCCAGCGTCTTGTTTGGGAGTAGGCGATAGAAGAGAGCTGGTTCGTCAAAAATAATACATCTATTGGCGGATATTAGCCAATCAGCTCTTTAAACCCCATTTGATATACTGCCAATTGAGCGCGATCGACTGAGTCTTCCTTGCCGTGAAGCACATGCTGCTGGATGCCGTGTAGAGTCTTAAATTTTGTAGCCACCCATTCGAAATCCGCAGGTCGTTCTCGCGTAGCCCTTACGCGACTTGGATTACGCGACCTTCTCCTAATAGTAGCTCTTATGTAAGAATTGGTTTGCTGTTATCGAGACGATAGAATGCGAGGAACACAGCCTTAAACGCTGGAAACAGCACCTTTCGATTGCGCTTCCTGCCCGTGGGAAGGAACGCGTTGTCTGGTGCCAGGTGAATCCGTTATGCTGCCGTTGTGGAAATCGGAAGACCAAGCTTCTCTCTAAACAAGTCTTGTATTTGGGCCAGTTTAATGCCTGTTGTGAGTGTGATATGCACCTGCACCTGACGCTTTTGCTCTATCGTGAGAATCATTCGCTTGGTCGACATTTTTAAGGTGAAACGAAAGCAAATGTGGAAAAATTGCAGGCAATGCGATACCGTGGCAAGTCTAATACAGAGGGGAATCTGGTGGTTGGTGGGGGCAGTTTTGGTAACATGTTTCTTAACTCTCTTGTATACAGTCAACACAAAAAAAAACACAACTTGGTGCGGGACACGGAGTTCTTCAAACAGGGATTTTACCCTCGATAGGGTTCTTATATGGAGGGAAGACTGTGAGCATTAAAGCACTACATTTAAATTCGTTTTTATATATTTACTATTTACCCATTTCCTTTCTTTCAAAGCTAAATGCATCTGAGATCAATACCATGTTCTGTTCGGCTATCCATTTGTATTCTAAACGAGGCCCACATTTTTAAGATCCGTTAATCAGTAACGAGTGCGCAAAATATACCCGACTCGGTTTGAGAAAAATCATTTGGAGAACCTTCGGTCACTTTTCTAAATGGGAGGAATGAAACGCACCGGTCCTTCGTGTATCATTGTACCAAAGATTTGTTTTGGCCAATCGAAAAAACAAAAAAATATATGATCATTTAAACTTAGCATGGGAAACCCAATATATTTTTCTGATTATAACATCCCATATTTTAATACTTACCCTGATTGGAAATTTGAATCGCATTTGCGGTGACAGCAATTGCTGGTAGGCGATGATCTACAAAGGCAAGGTAATAATTTTGGATAAGGCGCAAAGATCAACGATTGAGCATTCCATTAATTTCCGCATGCAGTTGATTTGATGACGTGGAAAATATCTTTGCGGATCACACGGCACTTTTTAGCGTACACATGTGCATGTCATACACATGTGTACATACATCGATAAGGAATTGTTATATACACACCTTAAAGTTGTTAATAGGACGCTTGTTAAATGCACGCCTTCTTTGACTAACGTAATTGATTACAGGCTCTTACTTGTAGCTAAAGGAGTTAAAAAAGTTATGGACGCATTATTTAATGAACGCCTATTACATTTCGGGCCACTTTTATTTTTTCTCATACTATAACCAACACGAGTTGGGAGATGTTATTTGATTTGTTATGCGCAAATCGTTATTAAATACCCCGCATGTGTTAACAGTCCCATCTTTGCGTTGGTGGCGTAGCTCACATACAAAAACCGCTTTGGCAGCCGGTCAAAGTATACGGCCACATCGAGCATACAAATTTCAAGTGTAAAAGAATGCTTGTTGAATGTTCAGGGTCATCATACGTTCTTTTGTACTTAAAATTTGTGAGGAGCGCGAAGTAAGTCGAAGTGAACGGAGTTTGCCCGGCGTTCTTGACGCTATTGACCAAGGAAAAGTATGTTATGGAATCGAGAGTAACTTTATCATGGTAGCGCATAACGTATGTGTTCGTGCATGCGCCATCAAGCGCGCGGAAAAACGCTGCTGTGACGATGCTTTACGTGTTTGAAAGGGAAGGAAAGCGACCTTTCCAATTCGCTTATATTTCTGATCGTGTGATTTATCTGCTCGTTCAATCGTAGCGAGCTCTAAATATTAGCAATATGGCTGCAGCTGTATACTGAATAACCACTGCTGACCACCAAGTGAATATGTTAACATCATCGGTGCTTGTGGAATGATCGCGTTTGTT